>OMKZ01020858.1:0-17151 GCA_900302535.1 Neoniphon sammara | reverse complement strand
TCTCTCTCTCTCTCTCTCTCTCTCTCTCTCTCTCTCTTTCCCTTTCACACACACACACACACACACACACACACACACACACACACACGCACAGAGGCATCTGTTAGTACCAGACATGTTCTAGGGTCACAGTAGTTCAGAATATTGTTTAAAACATTTAGTTGTTTATAAAATATAACTTTAGAGATGTGTTTTAATGCACCTAAGATGAATACAGCCAGAATGAACGCAACCAAAAAAAGGCTTGGCGCCTCATTTGCTTGCAAAGGAATAACTTAGTTATGCTGAATTAATAAAATACAGTTCTTGTAGGAGCAAGGAGCATTTGATGAGGGCAGTATGGACTAACATTTTAAACCGTGCTGCTCTCAACAGAAGGAGATGCCTCATTGTTTGATTCCCAGTTCTGTATTTTTAAAGGTCCACAGGTAAATTCAGCACTATTTTGAAATGTACTCATGTCAACTTGACTTTTAACTTTAATTTCTTTTATAATTAAGCCTTCTCCCCACAGAAATGATAAGGCCGTAAAGTGAAAATATAAATAATTTAAGCAATGTTTCACTTGATGTAGTACCTTCATGTGAAAAAGCAGGCAAAATATGACTGAATGAATACATGAATGAGAAAAAACTATCCTGGCTGTCCCAGAGCATGACCTACCATTTGTTGATAGGTTTTTATCCTTGGTTAATTCCACATCCTTCACGCTCCCTGGCTTTCTCAATTCCCAGTAGCCTCATGAGCCCCTCTCAGGGAAGCATGTTTGGGTTTTGTGATGAGCTAAGGAAATGCAAGAACCTAGTAGAATTTCTTCATCCCTGGCGCTAATCACACTCAATGTCTTTCTCAAGGAAGGGAGATCTGAAATGTCAGCTTGTGGGATCAATCTCCATGGTTAGAGTTTTTTTTTTTTTTTTTTTTTCACTAACATGACAGGTCATTTAAGGATTCTTACATCTTGAAAAAATGTGGGCATCTTCCACACTGATTCTTAGACAGCTAGAAAGATGGTGCTTAAATATTTATGCACATTTTAATGGTTTATACATTTAGAAGACCGAGTTTAAAATAGACTCATCTAAAATTTCAAATGTATATGCAGTGGTGAGAGAGAGGAGTCGTCACATCCTACTGCTGCCTACTTTCCTCAGAATGTAATTTGATTATCTCGTATCCATATCAGTTCAAGAGAGAGGAAGTATGATACACCCACACTGCGCAGCGCTTAGTACTCCATCCATAATAAATGACTCCGCCATTCAATTTAAAATCATTCTATTTATCACTGGCTATGATTTAAACTCATTAGTACAGCCTCGATGCCTTTGTCTGAGTCTTCGTGTGATCCAGTCTTGACATTAGTATTTCTGGGCTGCAGTCTTTTCTCTTTTCCTATTTGAGATTCAAGAGTCACAGCCTCAGACAGCACTTAGTGTTATAGGAGGGAAGAATTAAGAGGAAATGGAGGAGGTTGACTGGGGAGCTGTGTGAAAGTTGTGGGAATCCCTGCCAGAAGCAGCTTATAAAGCATAGTTTTATAAGCTGTGGTGTCACTGACATGAATTGTGACGCTATAAGATGACCTTTAGAGTGGGAAATAAATCACTGATTGTGGTACCACTGGACAGCAGAAGTGTATGTGTGTGTGTATGTGTGTGCGTGTTGGACTTTGAGAGTAGCAATAGTCGTAATTTGCAACAAACCTGTGATGTGGAATGAGATATAAGAATATTAAATTCATGCCACCTGGACATTACATGTGCACATGATACAAAACATCTCTATATATGATTAACTGATTGTGTCATCAAACTTTTAATGCGTTACATTTAACAAACTAATGAGATATTACCAAGTCCAAGTTTGATAAATGTAGGACTATAACAGCTTCCATTATTTTCTTGAGTAAAAAATATGATGAATATTTGGCCAGCCAATCTCTATACTGTTTGTGTGCTTCAAACCTGCAATGTATGTATATAGAACAGCTGCTCAAACATACTGCCAGACTCCATTAAAGATGGCATTTTGAATAAACTATACATTTAAAGGGCAGTCATTTTGAACGTTAATCATTCATGTTGCCACTGATGGTTCTTGTAATAGGGCTGAGAGAAAGCATGATAAACCTCACATTGCATGGTGCAATGTGGAGATATTTGAGGTATTTCCTAAAAATGTTACCTAATATTAATTCCTGTGTTAAAAAATAAGCAAATGATTACTTTTGTTAAAATGTTACCAACTACATTAATAAACCAGTCAGTTTTATTTTTATTTCATTTTTATGACATTAATCATTTCATCATTCAGCTGGTAGGAAATATATAATATATAAAAGCCTTACAGTGATGAAACAACATTGTGGAAATGGACTGGTCCCATAAAGTTGCAGTGTCACAGAGATTTCAACAGTCAGAGACATTTTTTAGGCTACAGCATCAATACGTCACGTCAGATTCTTCGTGGGAACTCTATCAGTAATGGGTCTATAGTTTACCATTTGCGGTGAGTAATAGATGTTGTATTTTAAGACATGGAGACATGGCTGAACCCGAACATGTTTACCACAAGTATCTCAGAACACCAGAGTCCCAGGAAGAAAGTCATGGGTATTATTCCATTATTAGACAGGAGGGCGGATGGCTGGAAGTGGGTTTAAGGGACTATGAACAGAGCTTTACTACATTCCAGGGTTGCCGAAAAATATCCTGACCGGCAATGTGATTAAAATAGTTGATAAAATTGTTTTATGTAAACAATAGTGCAAAAAGCTGAGCTAACACATTAAAAAGGAGGAGAGAATGGGAATGTTGATGAAAGACCCATTCTAGGAGCACAGCACATTGATAAGCTCGTGTGCATATTAACCTCAGTGCAATTTGCAATGGCCAATCACATTTGTATTGCTGCATGATTTCTGTTTGACTTCAGGGAAGGACTTAATGATATCTCCAAGTGAACCAGTGTAATTCATGGTAAACTGCATTCAGTTTTGTTGTGCCACCATTACCTCCTAGGCATAATTTTCTTTTCATATAATTGTCTTGGTCTCACATGCTTGTTATGAGAAAAGGGGATAGTGGGTGGTAGGGGGATAGTGCATTTTGTGTGTGTGTGCGCGTAATTTGTTTTCATCAGGCACTTCCTTCCTAGTGTACAAAGATGTGAAATATGTTTTTATATTTGTGATGACATTTACCATTATCCATGTTCAAAGTCTTTTCTTAATTTCATTTTTATGAAAATGAGTAAGAAGAAGGAAGAGGAGGAAGACGTAAGAGGCATAATTTGACCATAAGATGCAATATTACACCATTTCATTTCTCTTGCAGGCTAACTGCTGCCATTGATATAGAACACAATTTGGGATATTAATAAAGTTAATGTCTATCTTAAGGTTTTTGTTTTGAAATTTCAGTGGAAGTAGTGTCTGTATTTTTAAAATGAGCACTAGAAAACATTTGTAAATAGCAAGACAGATACTTTGCCCCTCAATCAGGCTCACACCATCTACTTAGAATATCATGTGCTTAGTCCAGCTTGTATATATTACATGTCACTCCATCTCTCTCATGAATATTTCTTGTCACTATTGTCACCATAGTGTCTAGTAAAGCAGGACATCAGTAAAAATCTTTACAAAACTCTAGATTTTGACTACAATTCAAAATAATCTTTGTCATTAAACTAATATCACATTACATGCATATGAAAGATCTGATAGCTGTCCCTTTCCCATAATCCAGACTGATTTACTGTCACTACGTGTGCAGGTAGTCTTGAGAAAGAGTATGACACAGGACTGATGACTTGGATATTTTCTGTCATTCATGTTCCGCTAACTCTGTTAAAAAAACAAAAAAACAAAACTGTATCAGAGTATTACCTACTTCCCCACCTCTTCATCTCTCTCTCTCTCTCTCTAAGATCACTATCATAATTTGGCAGTTGCAGGCCTTTCATAACACTTTCTATTATAAATAACTGTGTGGTGTGAGCTGTCAACATGTGCCTTTTTATTCCCAACATGATTATTTTTACTGTCACGTTTTGCTCAAAAGTAATGTGCAGCAGCCTTCACCAATCTTTCTTTCTCTTTTCCCTGTTTATATCCTACAAAAAATCTTAGCATCAGTTTGAAAGTATGTATATTAATACCATAAACTTAAGATCCATGATGAAGTATAAACACTGTTACAAAGTACAGGGCATGCCTATAGAAAAAGCTTCATTTGTGAAGTCTCAGAATGTCAAACTGTAAACTCCAAATTTGGTACTTTATAGATAAGATATAGAGTTGATGTAACACAGGCTGTTAAACAAACCAAGCACATTTGATATATTCTGCATGATAATATTACAAAACAGTCATATGCTGACAGAAATACACACAGAAGCTATACTCTATGTGTGATAGTTCACATTTTTAAAATATTAATGAAATATTTTGCAAAATCCTTTGAGGTAATATTTACATTCATAGGAGACTAAATATATTAAAGGAGCCTTGTAATGTAAATGACTATAACTTAAGTGACAAATGAAAACGCTTCTGAAATACTTATAAACCTCTTCTGTCCAATTTGCAGAGGATCTTTTTGAAAGACCTCCTGAAGTCATTATTGAATATAGTGTATATAACTGGATTTAGTGAGCTATTGCAGTAACCAAACCAGAAAAACATTTTGAACAATGTCTCTGGGACACAGCAGGACTCACATACAGCAGTGAGTGTGTATGTGAAGAAAAAGGGGAACCAACAGAGAACAAACACTCCCATGACCACAGCCAGAACAAACGTGAAGCGCTTCTCTCTGTTCTGCCTGCCTTTCCACCTGCTTACTTTCACACAGGGCTGCGCGTCTCCCTTTGGGGAGCTTTCTCCAGGCTTCACCTGAGTCACTTTGGTCTTTTTCATACCCTTCTTCTTCTTCACTGAACATAGGGTGGTTTCATTCCCATCAGACGAGGAGCACTCTTCCTCCACATCTAGTCCGTTGGCCTCTCCACCTTCCTCCCGTCCATCTTGTCTCTCCAGGGGGTCCAAACTGTGCTGCCTGTCACCTGACGTGCCTTTTTCTTTTCGTCTCTCACCTGCTGGGGCTCTGGTTCTCTTCTTGGCAACCTGGTAGATCCTAACATACACCAGGATCATGATGACGCAAGGGGCAAAGAAAGATGCAGTGCTGGAGAATATGATGTACCACTTCTCTCCATTAATTTCACAAGTGGGGCCGTCCTGCTTCGCGCCTTCCTTTTCCATTGTGATGAGTGGTGGGAAAGAAATGATGGCCGCCAGCACCCAAACTATGAGCACAATGCATTTAATCCTGCGCGGCGTCCTTCTCAGGTTGTACTCAATGGCTTGAGTGATGGACCAATATCTGTCCAGGCTTATGGCACACAGATGCACGATGGATGAGGTGCAGAAGAGCACATCCAAGGCCAGGTAGATTTCACACCACACTTTCCCAAAGTACCAGTAGCCCATCAGTTCATTAGCCAAAGAGAATGGCATTACTAAAGTGGCTACCAGGATGTCTGCACATGCCAGTGAGACTAAAAACAAGTTCTGAGGTGCTCTCAGGGCTCGGCAAGTCGTCACTGCAATCACCACCAAGACGTTGCCAAACACAGTCAGTAGAATAAGGAAACCCACCAGTATTGTTAGAGGCACAGATGTCTGCACAGCATAAGGGTGCCTGCTCGGCAAAGTCCCATTTCCGCCGGTTAAGTTATCGCAACCCATCAGGATGATCTGTAGTGTCCTTGATATGAGATGAGCAGTGCTTTGTTTGGAGGTCTGGAGACTGTGTTTACCAGCGGTCCATAAATTTAATCCATTCAAGAGCACAGCATAACAGAATGAAGTGCCGTTTTATTTTGCTCACTGGAAGACATTGTTTGAACAAGTTTGTGCTGCGTTCCTCTATGCCAGTCAGAGGAAAAATGACTCCAGTAGGCAAAAACACTGATAAAATGTATAAAAAAGACCAAAAAAAAACAAAAAACAAAGGGAATGTTAATTTATTCCCAGTTTCAGGCATCAAATATTTGGTCTATTGGTATATTCTTAAAAAATACTCTTTATCCACCAACCTTTTAGATTAAAGCCAAAAGGTCCCTTACAAGACTTATCAGAGAGCAGACTTGAGCATTACAGGGAGGGCGTCCCTTGTATCCTTGAAAGTGCCCAGGCAGATCTTTTCCTCTATTGTGGCTGAAGTGGGGAGTTCGTCTTTTATATGGGCTTCATCTGACTGAGGATCTGTGATGCTGGCTCCACTATATCAGAGAGAACGGTAATGGGCGGAGTTCATCTGCTACTGGAGATTCAGAAGCAATTTACTGTCACTCCCACAGCTTGAAACCACAGGCAGATAATGATATTAACAATATTTTTGATTTATAGAAGTAATACCTGTAGCCTATTGAATTACAATGGATTGAGTCTCTGCTTTATAGTTTTACAGTTCTAGGTCAGATTGGACAAGATGTTGAGAAATAACAAAGAAAAATATCTTAAAACAATGTATGAATCCATAGAGGAGATCTGGGCTAGCTGTTGAGGGGATTATTTATTATACTGCAGTCATACCTGTAAGACAGAAAGTGTGCATCTATAATCACTTTAAGTGTTAGCTTTTTGTCCAAAAACCTATTAAATTATATTTCAACCAAATGATGCTGTTGCTGTATGACATGTGCACGCAAGGGTTACATGCATATCATTTGAGACTAAATACATGTGACTCAATTAGCGTATGCCTGTGTTGAAGGCAAAGGACATTTGGATGTGGTAGCTTATAATACTTGTGACAACACGCAACACGGGAAGAACAATTGTTTAATTGTTTAGGTTATTTTTCTTGAGCATTCCAACTTGTGTTTGCCATTTCATAATATTATTTTATCACCAACGACCATTGTTTTGCTTTATCAAAAGTAGCTGCTTTTTCACAAATAACGTAGCCTGAAGTTGCAATACATATTGTTTGTTATTGGCTACTTTTAGGATTATTATGTCAATGTGATTAGGATAAGTAGTTGCCAATTTATTTTATTATGAATATTTATGTATTTATGTAAACACAAATAATTACTAACATATAGTAAAGGGAATTTGTATTGCATTACAAATGGTTTTGCACTTATTCATTAGACTATCAAAGGGGTACATTGTAGTGTCAGTAAAGCTTAGCTATCCTTTATCTAACAGCGGTGATGTCAAATAGGGTAGTTTGGGTTAATTTTGCCATGATACAGCTGCTGTGTCCATAGTTTCCCTCTTTACTGATACAATAAATACCTAATGTATGAGAGGCTGTGGCAAGCCATGTGGGACTTAATTAATTCCATTTTGCTGTTCACATTGGTCTAAGTTGTGGTTAGGATGCAGGGCCATCTGCTGGTACTTTGTGGGACAACCACCAAAATTTTATCAGAGAACATATTTTCTGTAATGGGGTTTTCAAACTTCTTCATGTTCTGAAACCTCCATTTGTAGTGATTTTGCCTTAGGGACCCTGGTATGAAAAGATAGATTGGTTGTTGTTTAGATGTCATACTTGACAGACATTGACAAATAAATGCAAAATCGTGACATTACAACACAATTTTAAAATAACCACTATCATAGGAATTAAATTATGATGACATTAAGTATTCCCCATTTTTCTATGGACCCCTGGAAACACCTCAAGGGCCCCTGGGGGTACTTGGACCTCACTTTCAAAACCACTGTTTTTGTTTGTTTGTGTTGTTTTGTTTTGTTTGTTTTTAAGAGGGTCAACAACATCATAGTCGCTGGGAGTTTGTGAATTTTGTTTCGTATTTCGCAGTGCATAGTGATACGTTATTAATGCATGCGTTATTATAAGCATGTATTTTATTGTCTGATGATGGAACATTGAGTAGGCTACAGTTCACAGTTAAAATATCAATGAAAAATAGCTACCGTTCCCCAGATAGTGTTTACAAGTCGAAAACCTCTCTTTTCGCCGTCTTGGACGCGAGAGGCCACGGTGTTCTCGCGAGAAGAGCTTAGCCGCTTCAAGCTTCCGGTTGCCTATTTGTGTTGAAGACGACGGCTCTGTTGTTTGTCTATCGGATAGTCATTTCGGAAATATCTGAGTGAAGAACTGAATTTTTACTGTATTTATCGGTCAAATATAACTATACAGAGGTAAGATTGTACATTTGGCCGTGTTTTTTTCATGTGAAATTAGCTCTGTAGATATGTGATTGGTTCTTCGTCGCTTGTAGCTAACGTTAGCCGTCGAACGTAACGGAAAACGTTAGCAACATTGTAATTTACGTCGAAGAGAGAAGGCCTAGTGGCGCGAGAGTATTTCGGTATTATAGAAGCTAAAATTTAAAACTAAAATGATTTCTTATATGAAGTAGAGTCTGGTGCTTCAACTGAAACGACACGTGAAACATGCGTAGCTAGAACCTTTGCTTAATGCTAACCTTAGCCATGTTAAGCTCCATGTCTTTCGCTTGGCTAACGTTACCGTAACGACACACAACGAACATTGTGTAACTAGATAATAAAGTTTGCCAGCTAACACGTTAGCTAAAGAATGATCTACTCTATGTCATCGTGCAGATGTCAGACGACCTGGTGAAACAGTTGAGCAGCTACAAAGCCCAACTACAACAAGTGGAAGCTGCCTTATCTACCGACACAGAAAACGAGGACCTCCTCAAACTGCAGAAAGATTTACAGGTCTGTGTGTGTGATTGAGACGGAATAGTTTTACACACCCCCTTGAGTAGCGTGCTCTCCATGAACATTTAGCATCTTTGTTGATTTTGTTGTCTCCACAGGAAGTCATTGAGTTGACCAAGGACCTCCTGAACTCACAGCCCTCCGATGGTGCCTCCAGTGCCAACAGCTCTGATGCAGCTCCCTTGAAGCACAGCTGGAAAGTGGGGGACAAGTGTATGGCTGTATGGAGTCAGGATGGACAGTGAGTGTCACCAGCCTCTTAGCACTGAAAGCACTACATCCAACAGGCAGTCCTATAGCACTATCATTTATGAATGCTCTTGATCTGTTGCTGATGAAATTGGGATGGGGCTGTTACAGACTGGGCTCTCTCAAGGGGTTAGTTGTACGTCATACCTCAGTAAGTACCAGCCCAATTTTGATACAAACTTGGATGAATGTTGTGTCTTGCATTTCCGTAGTCAAAGGGTAATACCTGTGCTTTTGTTCTACTGGGCCAGTTGTCTTGGCTGCCTCTTCTTTACATTGTTTGTGTTGTCTGGACACAGTGTAGTTGGAAATGTCAGGGCTTATTGTCCTCTCCACAGAAAAAGCCATTATTTGCTATTGTTAGACTGCATAACATCCAGAGTTAAAAATTGCCCAGGCCAAATCATCCACCGGAGTAAAATTGAAGCTTCAGCTGGCTTTGTCAAAGTTTCTCTCTCTCATCATTATTTCATTGCACCCCGGTATGATGGAGTTGTGTGTTTTGTATGTCAGAGAGCAGAACCTACAGGAAATAATCCTTCAAAAATTCATCACCTAACACAGTTTATCGTTACATCATGTCTTGTCATTTTAGGCACTTTGTTTACTGATAGAGTAGTTGATATAAAAAAAAATCGTACGTTTTCTGGTTCAAATATAATGAAAACCTTTAACTCAAATTACATGTTGAGTGCATTGCAAAATTACTTTAGAAATGACCGGGAATTGGGCAACAGCAGTGAATGAGTTATAACTCTAAATGACATGTACTGTCGTTTTAAAGTATGCTTATCATCAGCAATTACTGGCAGCAGTGCGAAAGAGATTGCATTCATTGGCTAAAGAGAAGACTAGTCCATGACCAACTGAGTGGTGTTTTTGAGTGAATGCCAATTAGAGATCATCAAGGTTAGTGAATTCTCTTTGATGTGCTGGGACAGGATCTACAATTTTTGTTGCCACATTGTACAGGGATAGCATAGTTTAATTAATATATTTGCCATATTGATATGTACCGGAGACCCTGGGAATATTGTATTAGATCTTTTCAGGAAATATAAGAGATATCTAACACATTTCTGGGTGACTTTGATTTATATTATTTGATTTATATTTATATTTATTTCAAGTCCAAAATCACTGTTTACAGTCTCAAAGGGCTTTACAGGCCCACAAGTTTTCATCAAACAAACAAGATGAACAGACCAAACTTGTGTGGGAAATTATGTGGGAAATCTTTCAGGGTTAGATTCAGATGTGAAAACACCCTTAGTCTGGGAATTGATATTATTGGGGTAATTGGGGGAAGCATTAGATTACAAGTGTGGAAACACTGTATCCCGTATAAGGTCACATACCCATCAAAAATTCACATTCACTTTATTCTAAAGTTTTTCTTGTTAAGTAGGGCTGAGTCTTTGACCTATACTCACCTGCTTACAGACGTGATTCTTTGGCAGGTTGTATGAGGCTGAGATTGAGGAGATAGACGGAGAGAACGGCACAGCAGCCATCACCTTCGCTGGCTATGGAAATGCCGAGGTGCTCCCACTGCAGAACCTCAAACCACTGGAAGAGGGGAAACGTCGGGATGAGGATGGAATTGGAAAGCCAAAATCCAGGTACAAATGGGGGGCACTCAGTGAGAGGGCTCTTCTGATTTGTCTGTCTGCTCGTACGATGCACCACAGTGACGGCTTCAATATGACAAGGCCAGTTAACCGTTTACGGTGTATGTTACAGTTACTGATATTCTAATGTTATGTCTGTGATGGTCAGAGTTGTACACTGTGGACAAGATTTGAATGTACCCATGCCCTTGTCTGTCTGTCTTTCTAGGAAAGAGCAGATAGCAGAGCAGAGAGAGTACAAGAAGAAGAAAGCGCAGAAGAAGGTGCAAAGGATGAAGGAGTTGGAACAGGAGAGGGAAGACCAGAAGTCAAAGTGGCAACAGTTCAACAACAAAGCCTACTCAAAGAACAAGAAAGGACAGGTACCTGTTTTGGTTCTTCATAGACTTAAGCTTATTTGAGAATAGTGCTGGTAACTTCATGATAAAATGTGCAAACCCCATGGAACAGTGGTATGCAGATATCTGCTACCTGATTTGATATTTGGACCTCAAATATCAAATTGGCTCAAACTTAGTGCAAGCAGTGGCTCTCACTTGCACCTGATGCAGACATAGAAATTCTTAGAGGCAGCTGGAAAAAATGCTGGTCATTAAGTGACATATTCAGGCGATGTGGTCTTCTATCTATTAATGCAATTAAGGCTTGACCACATAAATGCAAAAAGGCAGTGTGTATGTCGTTTCTACTGCATAAAGCTCTTATACAAATTAGCTCAACTTCAGAATATTCTTGCAAGTGAATGTGTAGATAACTTGACCATTGATATACCACTATAATGATCTATAACTGTTTGGGGTACTTTTATTAAGTTTTTACGTTCCATTTTTATGAGTGAAGTTGACAGCGGGGCCCCTGGGATAGATTCTAGTTACTGCAGAGACACTGCAGAGAAAACTACTTTTGACTATTTCATTAGGAATTTATTGTGATGCATCTTGTTTTTCCCACCATGGTCCACTGGTGAATTTATAACCAGCTACATTTGCTATATTGCCTTGTATGTTAGTGATCAGATTCTCCAGTTTTATCTTCACGTAAAAAACGGGGCTCCCATGGGTGTTGAAAATCATTTAAAGTTTGTGGATTTGAGAAAATAAAATAAGACCTTTTGAAAAGTTTTTCAAAGTGAAGGCATGGCCGAGAAAGTACTTAATTTTTTATAAGAGTATAGCGCCCAAATTCATCAGTATGCTTCAGCTCTTTGGATCAACACCTCCCATTCTGAGAGAAACCCTGCAATGGAGATATGTGGGTTTAAAATGAATGATTTTACCATGTTTTCTTGATTTCAGAAGATCACAAGAAAAAAAGTGGCGTCTGTGGTATCCAATTTTGATAGCTGTCATGTCCCCCTCAAAACATGCCATTTTTGGGTCCTTAATTTTGATCCAGTAAGATCTTGGGAGTCATTTAAAAGTCCTTGATCTTTGATGCTAAATGGCTTTATAGCATGAAGTATGTACTACAACAAATATAAGGTGTAAATAAGCCATGTAAGAATAATAAAGAATAAAACTAAAAAATGCCATTTCCATTTTTTAATTTTATTCGGGAAATT
Source organism: Neoniphon sammara (assembly GCA_900302535.1). Classification (NCBI taxonomy): domain Eukaryota; kingdom Metazoa; phylum Chordata; class Actinopteri; order Holocentriformes; family Holocentridae; genus Neoniphon; species Neoniphon sammara. Next base: position 4,970 of record OMKZ01020858.1, on the reverse strand, counting down.
GGCAAAAATAATAAATGTTAAATTGGCTTCAAAACTTTGAATGTATGTCAAAGTACATCAGAGCAGGGGTTGTGCTTTTTAGCCACCTAGCCAAGTCATTGCTTGTTGGTCATGCTTAATGCAGTGTGGCATGGGTCTGGAGGACTTGCAGCTGTTCATTGAATGGCACACAGTCCATTCAATGAAACCCACATTTGCTGTTGAAGTTACTTGGTTAAAAGTAACCCATAACTTCAGATTTGTTTTAGATTCTTGTAAACTATTAAAAATGCAATTTCTGTTATATTTTGCAGGTAAAGAGGAGCATATTTGCATCTCCTGAAAGTGTAAATGGAAAGGTGGGAGTGGGAACGTGTGGTATTGCAGACAAGCCTATGACCCAGTACAACGACACATCGAAATACAATGTCAGACATCTTATGCCACAATGACCGAACATGCTGTGTAAATAAACCCACTGTACACTAGCTGTTTCAGTGCTTTCCATTGTGTTTATACATGATTTAAGTTTCTCTAGTAAAAGAGCTTTGAATTGAATCGCTTGCACACCATTGGTTGAATTATCGATGTAGTTTTCTTATATATTATGTTGATAGAACAATAAAATTCCAAACAAGGAATTTTCTCTGAAATGGAACCAGGCCACCTGTTGTATAAGACTGGGAAATGGTGTTTAGGATTGTCGAAGAATGTGTTGTATGTATTTGGATGCCACAGAAACCAAATACCTGCTGAGTTTTGCATAATTATTATACAAATGTAACCTGTTTGTGTTTAAATTTGAGACAAGATTTTGCAGCCTGAGTTGGATTTTAAACACTGACCAGTTCTTCTGATGTCTGTTCTATAATAATGGTGACTTAAAAGCGGATATCAAAAGACTAAATTTACATTTCATTTTGTATATATAGGAGTGAAATAAACGTTGGTTGTGTTTTCAGATTTTGTGATACTTGCTTCCACTTCATTTCAGTTTTTTTTTTAATTATTTTACATTATAGGATTGTTTTTCCAATAGGTGGCAGTGTACCATTGGTAGTAATTTCATATCTTGAGCAGCATGTTGTTAATACAACATTCTTGTTTGGTTGGTTTGAGGTGTTTGCCATTTCAGGATGCTTTGTTGGCAGTATTACATTAGACATGACAATATAAATAGAATATTCACAGTACTTTGAATAAAATTTAATTTATTCATATCAGGCATTCATTATGTCAACCTCAAGTGAGAAAGGTACTGAAATTGAGAACTTAAGCATTGCTAGGCAAAAAAAAAAATCAAAAGACAACACCTCAGTCTGGTGTACTTCTGGGAGGTTTATTAGATTCCAGGGACAATAATCAGGAACCGTAACAAAGTATTAGCAGGGGACCAGCAGCACATGTTTTGCAAAAGTCACCTTGGATGGCTGATTAAGCACAAGAGAAAACATTCTGGGGTGTGCTTATAGACACTTCCTTAACACAAGTCTTTTTCATAGTGCATTTTACAGTTTTCCAAACACAGATGTTGGAAAAAAGACCTGTAACAAGGAACTTTGTGCAAGAGTCCATTTACCCATGTTAAGACACATTTTGGTGGTGATGATCTACATAGGACTTGTACCAGAAGAATGCAGATAAACGGTCATATATTAAAATGTCTTATTTGGTTTCTTCGAGCAGAATAGGTTAGCAGTGCAATTGTGTTTGTCAGACAATTTACTGTTGATGGGACATCTCCATATGATTGGAATTTTAACTTTTGAAGACAGCTACAGTACAAAAAGGTACGGTATTAAAGATTGTTGGAGTATAAACCAAACTACTATTCTTTCTGTAGTGTTTGTTTTGTTCATGCTACAGACATGTTTTAAAGACTTCAATCCAAAGCACATTACAACATGATTAGAAAGGCTACATTCAATACACATGCACCATAGCTTTTTTCAACCATTACAATCATTTTCACTGCTGACTAATAACTGATGTAGCCACTGTAGCAAGTAGAAAACTAGCAAACTGCAACTTGGTGTTGGACGGACAGAGCTGTGTGCCAAACACAGCCAATACTAAAGATTTGACAAAACTAGGTGTTATTGCTTGAGCCTTGTGCTTGGACAAGTGCAGGATAGCTTATTACTTTCTAAAGAAAATGAAATTGAATTTGCTTACAGTTTGAACAAGGTGAGTGTCTTTCTTTTAACAAAATGCCATGAAGGAATAAATTAAGCCCATCTTGTAGCACTGCATAAGCTTTAGTGGGAGTAATATTAAGTCCAGTAATATTGGGGAAGAGAATGTGGCGAAACAATTAGAAAATACATTTTAACCGCAGGGTACTTTTTCCATTCTTTTTTCATTCAAGCATGACCAAGACCTAGCTACAATTAAATATATCAAAAATAAATACTACACATATGATAATCATATGTAAAATAAATTAGAACATTGGTGGATGGAGCCACCTGTTTGGATAAGACTATTTTCCGTCATGAAAAGGGATGCCAAGTGACTCTAGGATGACTGTGGATCCTAAAGCAGAGGTTCTAGAAATGTAATAAACATCTTGGAATGCAGATATCGTAGCCCTTGCCACTGGCTTGTTCACTGACAAGAAGTGCTGTTTGGATATGTAAAGTATATCCACAGAAAAAAGGGCAATGTTTTTACAAGGCAAATGGAGCAACCTTTCTCAATGGTGAGCTTCTAGCTGGTATTGGGTATTTTTTTTTACGCTGGTTTCAGGAGATCAACTTGACTAAAGGTACAGTTGCCATTTTAGTGTTGGACATTGGTGTGATTATGGTTCCTCTACAGGTTCATAATAGGATCAGTATAGAAATGCAGGGATAGTTGACTGAAGCCGGTTTTGGGAAAACAGTGATTGTTTAACTTGGAGCTGCAACTTTGCAAATGAGGACATTGTATATTGCTGGAGTAGTTAAACTTGAGGCTCACTATAGTGGAAAACGTCATTTTCAGCTTGTTGTGGAACAGCCGCCCAGTTCTTGGTTGGAGACCATTTTAAACATTTAGATTCAGTTGAACTTAAGGCTGGTTCTTGGGTGAAGGGTAGACGTTTTCATGCTTCGGGGAAAAGGTGGGATTTAGGCTGGTTCTTCTTGAGGAGACGATTAGCTTAAACTGCGAGGGCGAATGGAGCTGTAGGCTGGTACTTTAAAAGGTGAAAGCCATGTAAGACTGCAGCTGAAGTGAAAGTATAGGCTGGTGCTTTAAGCAGAGAAGGCCAGTTTTAGACTGCAGGTGGAGTAGCCCTCATCACTGACTGAGCTCTGCCGGCTGCTGTGGTCATCCAGGTCGCTACCACCACTGGTGCTTACACTGTCCATTTCTCCATGGGAGAACTCAGTGCTTTCCACATCCACTTCAATCTCTTCTGCACAAACACAAAGACAACAACAACATAGTGAAGATCTTTCAAGAAGACCTCAAACACGAAAAGGATTAGAGGCACATTAAAATGAAACATTAGAAACACTAAGACTTTACAAAAATACAAAAATATGGTTATGGCAACCAATGCACAGTTTGTGCTTGGACCAGTGATAAAGGCCCAGATGCAGAAACTAACCTCTGTCAGACTCTGAGCGATCAGAGTCCACCCGGGAGCCAAAGCTGTCCGTGCGGACCCTCTCCCCAGATGTCTGCAGGTGGGCTAGCTGCCTCTGCAGATGCCTCTGCTCCCTCTCTAGGTTCTCCAGCTGGTGCTGACTCCTCCGGTCCACCTCTTCAAGTTTCTGAAAAGAGAAATGCATAAGATTTTATTGCCTTACTGTCACACAGAAAATGAGAAATAAGTGTTTCACTCATGGTAAGAAAAGTCCTCTGATGACACTGAGTCTCGTTATCACATGATTGTATTGATGAGAACATAAAAAAAATGGATGGAGTGGGAAAATGTTAATGTCTAGTTGCTGCTGGCATCATGCATGACAACCTCTGTGCCCTCCCATACATCATTAAACTAATGAGGACAGCAAGTTGTTGGTTGAAACAGCTGAGTTGAATGCAGCCAGAGAGAAAGGATGCAACTGGAAGATAACAGGATGGATGGCGCAGGGTAATTGGTTAAAGACTTTCGATATGCAGTATGTGCATGAGTAAACAGGGGGATCAGGCTATCCCACATTTGACACAAACAATCATTGATTTACTCTTAGCACTCCCAAAACTATGCTAAAACTTCCCCACTGTATATTTATAGCAATGCAAACAAACGGCTCAATAAAAGCATCTCTGGTTTAAGCAAACAAACAAAATAAGCAAAGCAGTCCTACAGAGACACTCTGAGCCTCAGCGATCATACGGGTATCCAATCACTGACATCTGAGCATGCCTTAAATAAAAACTGATTCATGCAACTGCTGTAGCAAAATAAATCCTGGCATTGTACCCCAACCAATTGCAGAACAGGATTTACTGCTAGTCGGAAAATAAGGGCAACTGTTGTGGTGCTAAGCTAACACAAATTAAAACTATCAGCTAATACATCCACTTGAGTTCCAAAGTGGCATACAAATTACAAATGGAAATAGGATGATCTTATTGTATGTAAAAACATATTGAAGCTGCTGAATATTTTACAACTTTATTTATATATTTAAGCTGAACCTAAGATATATGGCCTCAGGTCAGTCATTGTTCAGTCAGCGGCGGTTTCTTGTATCCATGCAGTATTTTTTGTGAACCTGTCAGTGGATGTCAGTTTAAACAAACTGCTTTCTACTCTTCACAACCCTGTGATACAGATATGATAAGTATATGGCAATGCTCAAATTATCTTCCCAGTATACCTGAAAAAGAGGAAGCAATACCTTCCAAGGCTAACATGAGCAAGCTTTGCCTTACAGGTGACAACCAAGCTGACGACTACAGACAACAAATGAGCAAATGCACAACTTTGGGGTCTCTGATCTTCTTGTCAGTTCATTTGCAGTCAAGAGGGATGATACATCTAAAAGACTCAT
>OMKZ01020857.1:66317-78343 GCA_900302535.1 Neoniphon sammara | reverse complement strand
TTTTTTAAAAAAAGTGTGAAAGCAGACTTAAATTTCCCTCTGTGCAAGGTAGGAAAGGGTTCTTTCATTCACAGAGCACACTAACCAGTGCCTGTTAAATGTAAAAAGTGAAACAAACGGACCATTTTCACTTTTCTGTCAGCTGAATTGATCTTGGTTTTATGCTTCGTTTCACTCTGGTCACTAGAAGTCTCTTTATAGGATTTTATTCAGCCTGAAACTTCACCAAGATAAACAGCATCAGTATTTTCTTTTTTGGGGGTGTTTTGCTACATTATCCAGTCTGATCCTGCGTTTCAGAGAGAGAGACCTCTGGTTCCGTTTGAAGAGAACAAATAATCTTAAACCAAGTACTGAGGAGATTTAGCAGCAGGTTCAAATTGTTAACTTATGACATGAAACATGTTTTGAACATGCTTGTGGCAGCTCCCATTAGACAGCAACCTGTCCACTGGTTTGAATGGTAGAAAATCCCCCCAAAAGATAAATGACTATAGCTTTAAACAGGGTTCGAGTTATAATCTGAGCTTTGTGGGGGTCTCTAAAATAACTAATGTTAGTGGCAGGGATAAATGATTGACTGACTGATGAATAAATAAATAATGTGAGATTCCAGAGAAAGAGAGAGAGAGAGAGTTCACTGCGCCCTACGTATTCCAAAATTTTTATACACAGAGCAGCCCACACTACTTGCAAAAATGGTATCAAGTAAACTGCAACAATTCCAAACTGTCCAAAAATATTGCAACAACAAAGTTTCAATAGCCTAAATGACCGACTACACACCACCAAAAACACTACCCATGATTCTGAAACACTGGTGTTTTTTCCATGAGAGCATGAGAGAGAGAGAGAGAGAGAGAATTTTGATTTTACAAAGCCCTTTATTAAGCACTACGAAAGGTACACATACAAAAGACCCTAGCTGTCTAAATGTCTCACTTACAAGTGACAAAACGAAGTAATAAACAAACAAAAACAAAACAAAAACAAAGGCCAATAGGCCAGCAATTACAGACAGGCTTTTCCTTGTTTACACCAACTAGAAGGAGAATACAAGTTCATCATCGCCCCCTACTGAGCACAAAACTCCCCCTACAGCCCATTAAAGGCTGAAAACGTCCAGATTGTCCACCATTTTGTAAAAGGCGTGTGTGTGTGTGTGTGTGTGCGCATGCGAGAGAGAGAGATGGAGACAGAGAGAGAGAGAGAGAGAGAGTTCACTGCGCATTCCGTGGTCCAAAAATTTCATACACTGGCTCAGCAGCCCACACTACTCCTTCACTATCAAGTGAAGTGCAATAACCTGAAATTGCCCATAATGTCTACGATATTGCAGCGTCAAAGTTCGCGACCCCCGCGTTGCTCTCAACAGATATAGTTGATGTAACACTGCGCATCATTGTGGCCTGATGGTGAAGTACAATCTTCATCCATGAGACAATATAGTGCCTTTAGGTCTTTTGGAAAATACATTTCTTTTAGCCTATTTATCCCGATAACAATTATTATTGTGTTAAAAAAAATCATTACTTGTGATTTAAACAATGGTTGTTGTTAATGTATTATTAGCAACCCCCACAGATGTATGAATTTACTTTCTGCATGGGAGCCTAGACTCCTCCTTATGGGAGCTCAGCTCCCATTGGCTCCCATGTAACTTGAACACTGGCTTTAAAATATTCCCAGTCTTCAGTGGTCCTAGTTTGAACACAATCACCAAACATGATGATATATGATACATGTCATGACAAATTTGGTCCTTGAAAAAGATGACAAATTGCTAACCTATGACATGAAACAGTTTTGAACATCTGAATGATCTGTTACACTTCAAGGAGGTGCTGCTCTGAATACATGAATGAGAATCTTAATAATGTTCTGAACCTATAAACCAGTTTAATACTTGAATTTGCTCTGATGTTTGGCATGCCAATTCACAGTGCCTAACAAGAAGCTGTCAGCTATATGCACATTGACCACTGAATTAGCTAACGTGCCTTGCCCATCAGGGCTATGTTTCCGCTGTTTTTATTTCCACACAATTTTGATTTTCAGAGACCAGAAGTTGTCTTCCAACTTATGCACCTCTGTGACAGACCACTTTGGTCCTATTAAAATATAATTAATTTTTATTGATTTTGGCCTTTCCCTCATTGTATCTACTTGTATTCTTACAGGGCAGCAGTCTTTGCTGATGTACTGCAGAACTTTTCACCATTACTTTTTACATGCATAGGCTATAAAAATTCACAATTGTGAGAGTAAAGTTCAGAATTCTGAGATATAAAGCTGTGTTTGTGAGGAAAAAACATCAAAATTATGAATTTTGAAGTCACAATTGCAAGAAGTAAGAATTTTGAATTACAAAGTCAAAGTTGTGAGAAAATAAAAGTCAGAATTCTGAGTTAAGTCACAGTGTTACAAAAAGCAATCAGAATTTATAAGGCTGGGTTGAAAACCGTGCGGTAAATCTCGTTTTAGTGTTTACTCTAAATCTAGATTAAAGTTAATCCTGTTGCACCAAAACTTTTAACTCCAGTTTAACTAAACTAGAGAGTAGAAATTTGAATTTGTCTGCTGAGCTATGATGAATAGGCTGTTAGCTAGCTAGCAGGAGCGCATAGCATATAGTGTAGCTTGTTAGTTTTTCAACAGATACAGAGTAGCCTAACATTTTTTGTTTTTAGTTTTTTTCCCCCTCCTGTTTTACTTCCTAGGTTCTGACAGCACGAGCTGCTTTTTGTTTAGGCTAAAATGTTCTTTTGATTACCTGTCTCTCCCCACTATAACTATCCAATAAAGCAGAAATTACCAAAAAAATGAACTATCATCAATTTCACTATGACATTAGTGATGCAAATTAACAAACTTTTCACACGTCTTTGTGGGAAACCATTAATGTAGAAGTAAAACATTAAGTGACACATTCAGTTCACATAAAGGAGGGTAGAGAATAGTTTTGTGCTTGAGGCAGAAGAGACAGAGAAAAGGTTTCAAATTACTATTAACTCCACAGTCATTGTGCACTTTTTGATACCAGTGCTGACTCTACCTTCAGCTGACATTTGTTACATTGGACCTAAAGCGATGTCTGTCTTTGGGGGAATATTTTCCTTTTTTAGCATAAAGAGTCACCAACCTTAACTGTTATGTGGGGACCAATGGCACTGACAGGAAAACCTTAAAAACCTAGTTTAAAAAGGACATTTCTTATGCATAAATTAATGCAACCTATAGATCATCATAATATTTTTCTTGTAACTCTGGCTGCAATTTTGACCGTTATTTTGATGACTGGATTCAGTCATGCGTCATTAGAATTAAATGTTAAAATGTTTCAATGTGAAATATTGTCTTATAATTATATAACAAGTTTTCTTGCGACTGTTAGAATTATAGTTCACTGTTTTTCTGTCCCTGAACCTGTGCTTATCTATATTTATTTATTTATTTATTTATTTGACCAGAGAATTTTATGAAGATTATGGAGAGGGATGCTGAAGACAGGAGACAAAGAAGGAGAGCAAAGGAGGAAAAGGCAATTGGTGTGTGAAATTCTGTTCCCTCAGAGATGATCACATTTGGCGGTACTTGCTGCTCTGTAGAGCCAACTGTCCTTTTACATTTTACATTTTGTTCCTTCATAATATATTGCTGCAGCTCTCAAAGAAAAGGGAAATGAAGCTTACACCCAAGAAGACTATGAAACTGCTGTAAAATATTACACTGATGGATTGGCTGAACTACGGGACATGCAGCCATTGTACACCAACCGAGCACAAGTAAATATTTTCATCTCATTCCGTTAGCTTATCATTGTTGGCCTTACAATGAAGACGTAACATGGTAAAAAGAGAGAGGAAGTGTAGGTTTGCCAAAAAAAGGATTTCAACCCCACACTGGCCACAAAGCACAAAAGTGAGTAATTCCAGAGGCTGTGTGGTAAAACACATGAGGGTTCCCAACCTTTTTTGACAGGTGACCCATACTGAGGTTGACCCAAACCTCTAAGATACATGGCAAAAATGCCAAAACAATGTTTTACTCCTCAGAGGAACAGAAATAAAGCTACTCTTGTGAACTTGTGAAATGCACCTACAGCCTCTCAAATGGACATGGCTTCCACAGGGGCAGCCTGAAGGTTGTTGGCTAGAGATTTTTATTTAAAAAGAATGATTATCAGATGCAATTGCAGTAATTTTATATTAATAAGGACCCAATTTCTGGAGAGCCTGCACTACACTATCTTTTGCTACAATGAATATAAACTACTGATTTCTTGATACATCTACTTTACTTTCAGAGGTCACAATTATTTACTTTGTGTTTTTGTTGTTTAGTTGCTATCTGTTCACCATTTAACTCTACCTAGGCCTATATCAAGCTGGGAAAGTACAAGGAGGCCATCAGTGACTGCGAATGGGCCCTGAAGGTAAGGCCTGACTGAGAACTGAGGGTCAGTCAGTTGCTCCCTCATTCATCATGGTGTCATCTCAGGCACCATCCTTTGGAATTCTGGGAGCTCAGAGGGCCATGGGTTTGGTAGGAAAATGGGTTAGATGTCTTAACACTTGGCTTTATTCTGTCCTGCACAGTGCTCAAATAGGAACAGTAATAGGTGCGGGTCATGAGCAGCGATGAGAATACTCTGTTTGAAAGTGTACCACAAATGAATAGTGTTTATGAGTTCATCCATTATTTATTTATTTATTTATTTTGTCTAGAAGTGTGTTTGTTCCTGGCTACTCAAGCCAAATACAAGTTATAGTTGAAAACGCCTTGCTCTAGTTTTGGATGATATATATGCTCTATAAAGCAGTAGTTGCTGGTTTCATTTCATTTTGTGTAATCACAAATTTCAACAACACATATTGCCTAAACTATCTGGAGTTGGATGTATCCCAGAAGTTCAGAATGAGCATTTTCAACCATCTCACTGTGGCAGTGTTTAACAATGCGCAAACATTAAACCACCATCATATAGATGTGCTGCTGTCGAAGTGCTTTAACCCATACAATTCCATGCTCATTTTCTCTCTTGTCAGTGTAATGAGAAGTGCATAAAGGCTTACCTACACATGGGCAAAGCATATCTGGCATTGAAGAACTATAACGAGGTGAGCATAATTACCCCTCATTACAGCTAATCACGTCTCTTTAATTTTCTACACGTTACTTTTGTATACACATTGCTCCAGTTTAGCATCTTATCTAACTGTAGCAGAAACCTGCAGGTGAATTAGACATTTTTTTGACCTGCAAAGCAGAGCTAAGTTAGTAAGGTTTTTACTAATCCTTAGGATCAGTATGGTTGCATCTCTCTGCAGGCCTATTATTGATCCTTAGTAATGCGATCTCACAGCAAGCTTCTGTAAAATCTGCTGTACAGGTATTCTAATCCACCCATTTTAATAAGCTTATTTAAACATATTGATATCTGGTAAACATTCTCTTTGATAAAAAATATTGCAAAGTGCACAGTTTATTTCACATCATGGTTTCTGATTTGTTGCTGACAGTCTTTTGTGCTGAGGTGGTATTTTGGTAAGGACAGAATCGTATTGATTTCCATGGTTCTGAGATCAGTGAAGCACATCAACCTATCATATTACCTAGAGTGATGTACCAAAATCCTCTCTTTTTCAGTCCAGAAACTGCTATGAAAAGATAACAGAAATTGAACCTGGGAGGGAGAAGATGGTTAAAGGTAAAGAAGAAGTAATTTTTTTTCAGGCATTCAATAAGGAAAATTCATATTAATTTCAGACATTTTTTTAGGATTGTCCTCAGTAAGGTTGCATCTTTTCACACCATCTCCAGTACACAAAGTGCTTTTTGGGATTTAATGAAGCTTTAGCATGATCCTGAGAGTCACTATTTTATATTGATTCCATTAAATCATTCACACTCTGTTAAGAATGCTACTAACCTATATCTAGTACATTGCTGGGTATACTGAACTTCATCCATAACACAGAGGAGAGGACTTCCATAGCCCTGTGCTTGGCTGATTGCTGTTTCTCTTCTATCCACAATGTTGTCCTAACTCAGCCTGACAGGGCAAGGTGGTCCCCATTGCCCCTGTTATCACTCCATTCAGCTGCAAGGGTACCATGACAGCCTAAAGCTTGATGTCACCGTGCTGTTGCGAAGGCAACAAAGACTTTTCTTTTATTTCCCAGTGTTTTTGTATTTTGTAGTAGCTGAAAAGAATTAGTGCAAGCTCTTTGCAAAAAAAATAGAGAACGATCCTAAGCTCTCTGGTTTAGACCAGGACTTTGTGCCTTTGACTGGAAGAACCTAAAGGCTCAGTGAAAGTCTATCAAGGTCTTATGTACACAGTTTTGCAGTCTATTTTTAAAAGACTATTTGTTGAATGTAATGTAGCATTACATTTCAAATAGATCGACAACAGTGCTAGCCCACTCTCTCCTCCTCTCTGAGTGCGTGGGGAAGGGGAGGGGGTCATCTTGGGATGGCAGTTGCACTATGCAGGAGGCTTTCAGATTGCTGTGCTCTGTGGGAGTACAACTACAGTTACACGCTCAGCTGCTCTGGAACAATTTTTCTCTCAGATCAGGTTCTGTTTCCTCTTTTCCCCTCTTTTATCTCCTTTCATTCTCTCCTCACAGAATACCTGACCCAGGTGGATTTGGAAGAGGAGAGAGAGAGCCAGGAGAGGAGTGCGAGGGAAGAGTTTGACAAGGGAAAGGAGAAGGCCACACTTGTGCCCCAGCTGTTAGAGAAGCTGTCAAGGCCTGAGCAGAGCCCTCTGTACTACAGTGGAGGTTTGGAGCTTCTGTCACAAGCCATTACTGACTGTGAGTACTCTATTGGAAGATGCTCTTCCTATCCTTTCTCCTTTAATCTCTTCCCTCCCTCAATAACTTGCTTCACTGGTTCACCCATCTTCTGGTTCTGTTCCCATATGATGACAGTTGAAGCTTCTTTGGGTCAGAAAGGTTAGGAAACCATGAAGGAGAAAAAGAGAGAGGAGACCCATGCCACCTAAGGCAGGTCAAGGTTATATGAATCAACTGTAGCTGTGTTTCTAGACAGTCTCTTTGTTAATACTTCAACAAATCCAACAAATTTCCTAAGACATGGCGTCAGATGAACCATAGCTGTGAAAACTAAATGTTTGTTGTGGGTAACCGTCAATTTGTAATACCTGTCAAAATGGAAGAGAAGGGAGACCTGACATTGCCCACCATTGATTTTTCTTCATGCTCCATTTGCTTGTCACAGTGAGCAAATTTCCAACACAGTCTATAGAGCCACAGTAAGAGAGCAAAATCTCAGTTCTGTCCAGAGAGCCACTGGGCAGTTGGTAGGGCACCAATCATAACCATAAGTGTTTGTGAGTCCAAGCAGTCTTCATCCCTTTAGTTTATAGTCTGCTCATGCATTTTAGCTGCTGAACTGGTGGGTGTTGGGCATCCATTTAGCTTAGTATTGTTAAAATCAGTGGTGCATTTAGAAATAATTGAGAAATGTTAAGAACTAGGGTTAAGCATAAGCATAGGTACAGCATTGTATAGGCAACAAAAGCTGTATTTGATGTTGATAATGGATGGGAAGGGCTGGTTCTGGGATCTAGAAATCACTGCTGAGGCTTCTGAGGCTGGGCACCTCACATCTGTGATGTGAGGTGCCCATTTGATAACCCCAGTGACATCCTTGCACTTAGTCCTGTAACATTTAGATGGCTATGATGCTACATGTCTGATGATCTTCCAGATTAATGAAGGTGTAGCCTGATGTCCTCCACAGTCACAATTTGTGGAGTGGTACATAATTTGTGGTGGTACTATGCATTGGAAAGAATAGTTAGATGTGTTTACAAAGAATGGGACCTTTATCCAACACTGTAGTAGCTGAGAGACATTTATGCAAGCTGTGTGAGAATTTAGGGAAGGATCCTAAACTCCTGTTGTTGTTGGCTGTTCACTAAAAGAATATAAAAGTGCTCCCTCACTGTATGTATTTTTCTGTTTCTTTCTGAGTCACCGCCACATATTGGACATTTTGGGCTCAACATTAATTGTAGATGGTCTCTAATGATGACACAGATTCTCCCGTATGTTTTACACTGATCTAAAATCCCATTGCCATCCAGAACTTGAGTGCAGTGTAAATGGGTTAGGGTTAACCCAACATTTCAATCCGATGTTGTAAACTTTGCAACAACTTTGACTTATGTTTAAAGGAGGATTGTCAACGAATAAGAAATTTTAATCTAATGAATTATTTGATTAATTAATTAATCACAAACAGTCACATGTATCAATATTTGCTTGGAAAAGCCCCAAATGCTGAAATTGCTGGCTGGGTTTTGATTTTGGAAGGAACCAAAGAACCAAATAGGTAGACAGAGCTGATGGAGGAACAGATGGCCCAGATGAGTAGGTGAAGGAGAACAGGACATGGTACAGACAGTTCATACAAACACAAGAAACACGTATAGAAAGTGGAACACAGAGACAGAGAGAAACAACATAAGCACAAAGAAACAGAAGCAACCATCTGCCGCTGCTGTAACTCTTCCAGTGCCAGTTCTAACTTTACTTAATTCAATCTCCATGAATCTTCAATCCTCTTTAGGAAGGAGAAGAATTGGGCCTAAGGAACATCTTAGTGGTGTTTTAAGAGTTAGTCCTTACCCCTTTTGGACCTTAACATTGCTGCTTGTAAAGGCTGAATTCTATTGGCCTCTCTGAGGTGATGGACTCTCTTTCAAAAGTACAGTGTCTCCAAGTTGTAAGATCTGAAATGCTTTGTACCACTTGCACCTTGGTTGGAAAATACTTACCAGTGGGTCAAGAACTCATCAACCATGGCTTGTACTTGCACTTTAAAAGATCTGTACCTATAAAGTCACCTTGTGGAACAGATGCTTAATAAAATAAAAGGAGTCAGCAAGAATGGGAAATCAGGATCTGTGGAGATGGGGACAAGTGATCTTGCATTAATAATAACTGGCACTTGACAGTTGACACCTCTTCCACTTCTGGTATAGAGAACATCATGAGCCAGTTGATATGTGTGAATTGCAGCAACAGGGAATCAAGGATTTTTTGTGTAACAAAAAAATTGTGTTCCTATGCACCTCCCATGATATATGTGTTGGGTTGAATAAGTGTAACCATTCTCATACAAGTAGCTCTGAGTACTAAAGTGGTCCTTGTGGTCATGTCAGAAAAATTCTATGCAAGCATTAATGCAGCTGGAGGAGTCCATATACTCAATTGTTAAACATGTTATGTTCTGGTCCTGGTACATGTGAAGAGTGTGGCTTTAGCCCAGCTGCTTGTCCTCTGGTGTGCCAGGTGACAAGCATCCAGGAGCTGACAATATAAAAGCCTAAATGAAGGGAATGTACTAAATGGAGAGAATTTACTTAGATGCTCTGGAGGAACATCGAACATCTGATGTTCCTTCAGCTTCCATCTGAGTATGTGGCATATAATGCAGTGATGCATGGCAGAGCTGATGAGTCTCTTCCCTCCAACAATCCATGGGCTAGCTGCTCTAACAGTTCCTCCTGTGACTTTGCATGATAATGAAGCATTGTGATGTGACTATTTAGGAAGTATAGATGGTTCTTTTTCATAATATTTGTTTCAATGTATCACTATGAGAAGCAAGCCTTGCTGTGACCCTCAGAAGCACTTATCTCATTCCGCCAATTCTGATTGGCTGGTGAACGTGTCTGTCTGCATCAGGTAGACTAGAACCACGGCATACAATACGATTCTCAACTCCTTACCACAGCTGCTTGAGTCTTGTCGAGCATTAGCACTCCAGCTAGTCACCTCCACTCCTGCTTGCACCCCAGCTTTTGAGGAATGGAAACCAAGAAAAATCCTCACACCAGAGGTATCAGAGATGAGCCCTGTCTCTGTCGCTTGAACAAAGACACTCACCAGGTCTGTTCGAGCTGCTCTGGGCTGGAACATGCCCGGCAGGCTATCGATGTCTTAGCCCACCAAGGTAGCCTGAATGAACTTGACCCCTATCTCCCCACCGGCGACCACGCTGTCAAGCCCGCGGAGGAAAGAGAGAGTCTGACAGAGGAGACACCACTAGCTAGTGCCAGCTTGGGCTCCCAGGCTGACCTAACTGCGGGCTCCTCTCATCAGCAAGACGTCCTACAGCTGGACTATGGGGAAGATGAAGATGACTCCTCTGATATCCTCATTTCAGAGGATGAAGTGGAGAGCGAAACCTTCATAACTCTCAGAGCTACAAAGCCCAGGCCCCTCGCCACTCCTGGGGATAGAGAGGGGAGGAGCACACCAGCTTCTCCTCTCCCCACCGATCTGCTTGATGTGTGCAAATGTGCGGTGAAAATGCCCGGAAGCTGGAAATCCCCTGGCCTGCAATGGATACAGTCATCCCATTACAAAGGGAAAAGATGGGCCTTGGCTAGGAACACAAACAGGCAACTCCTCCCCATCTTCCCAGAGCTGCTAACAGAGATGGTACTTCCATGGAAAGACCACCTGTATAGCAGCAGGAGCCTGATAGCAGGCGCTTCATCCCTCAACTGTGAAGGGATGGAGAGCCTATGTCTGCTACATATACCTCCGATGGAAGCACTGGTAGCAGCACATCTTCATCCGAAGCTGTCCTCAGTGTCATACCAGAGCCCTACACTGCCCCCTAAGTCGGAAGGCTTTTAAGGCAGCAGCTCTTACGGCCAGAACACTCAACGCCCTCTCGCTCCTCACTGCATACCAGGCGGAGCTGTCACTCTCCAGGCTAGGAAAAATAAGAGAGCGACCTGACAGCCTCTCTCTCCGCCGGTGATGCAGCTGTACATATATAATCTTTGGAAGGTCAATCGTTCATTTTAACACATGAAAACAGGTATGAAAGACGCACTGTGCTCTTAAGCAAGCTTAATTTAGCTATATAGTATAGTCTAAGTAAGCCTAGTATAATCTTGGTAACCTGGTTAGCCTGTAAAGAAACTTCCATGATAATGTAATGACAACTCTCTGTCCCTCTTTTAACTTGTATTGGTATTTGTAATACACCAGCGATCCTTGGCAAGAAAGACAAACACTTCTCGTCCAGTCTCTCCTTTTTCTCCATTTGGATGAATGAAAGTGTATTGTCAGATGATATAATGCCTGTCTCACAGTGCCATTCAATGGAAAAGGGCAAAAGTTACATAACTCACAAGTGAAAGGCTCTCAGCAGAGCTGACATTGCAGGCTTTCTCCCCTCAACATCTTCTCTGCTCTGCCTTAGTGGCTCTCTACTCCAACACATTATTTGAGGAAAATACACCATTCCTCACTCATGCTCTCTTTCCCATTGTATTTTATTTATTCTGTTCCTGATGCCCTTGACCATGCACTAGTGAATAAGCCAGGTTCATCTAAAAGGAAGAAAGGCTCCAGGTTTTTGTAAAACCTGGAGGCTGCCTGGTGATGATATATGGTTCTCTGTGTTCTTACACTATCTAATGTTCTCTCCTAACAGGTACTGGCCAGACCCTGTTCAGACTAAACAATGGCTTCAGTATAATCAGCAGCAATGGCACTGTGAGGAGGTAAGGAGACCAGAGGGAGAGGCAGCTGACAGCTTTCAGTGGGGCTTTGACAGATGGACCCAATGACAGGGGCCTACAGAGACAAAAATGGCCCAACCTAGAAAGAGATCATTCTTTTCTCTCTCTCAGCCCCCCTTCCCTGGTTGTTTGTCTTAGTAAATTATGTCCCAAAAAGGAAAGCATTACCACGCTAGAGACTGAGATGAGCTCTGGAATGAGCAGAGGCCCTGTGCTTTGTCCCAGAAAGAGGGGGAATTTTATGCAACAAAACAAATTATGACTCCCTCATGTCAAATTAATAAGGGCACCACGAACTTACCACACACTCTCCATGTTCTTCATTGTTGGCACTGTCATTATTCAAGTTAGAATGCAGTGTCCGGAAAGTTTAGGTTCATGGTCCAAAGAAAGTGCAGTTTGAGCTTGGTAAATATAGGCAATATGTTTTTTTTTTTTTTTT
>OMKZ01020857.1:52955-66297 GCA_900302535.1 Neoniphon sammara | reverse complement strand
TTTTTTTTTTTTTTTTTTTTTTTTTTTGTTTGTTGTTGTTTTTTTTAATGTGGTGCAGACACATTTAAACAAAATCCATCAGAAGTGGAAGGCCAATGTCATTTTTACTTGCCTTGGTCATCCTCTTTTTGAGCAGTTTGAGCTGATACACTTTGGGCCCAATTCAACAGCACAAAAATAAAATAAAATAAAACAAAATAACCCCCCCTCACAGGTGGATGCTGGGGTGGAGGTGGGATGTTAACTAAGCACCAGGCAATGGTGCAGCAGCAGCAGTTGTGGCAGGCAGTGGCAGTACTTGCAGCAGTGCAGAGATAGATAGCAAAGATTTGCCATGGCCCATAGCCACAGGTTCTCTGCTGCCTTCTAAAGAGACATGGATTAAACTCCATTACACAGACTCCACACACCTCTACCTGTGGATGAAGGACACCAAGGTCCAGTTGTCCTTTCTCACAAACACATCCTTTCCACCTAGTAGTGTGGCAGCGCGTTAGAAGGAGTAGCATGACCACTGTAAATTCCAATAGGTTGATGTTACTGATCTCGAGAGGCACATCTTGAGCCATCTTGGGTCTAAGTGCAAAGTGATAAACCACCTCTGTAGTCATCTCATGTGAAGGAACCATAGAAATGGAATGAGTAGAATCGGCAGTCATGTGCCATAAAGGCACATGACATGGCCAAACATTGTAGAAAGACACACAGATAGACAGACATACACATACAGATACATTCATTGGTGGCGGTTTGCCCTGCCCCCACACTTTAGCCATGCCTCCTTTCATAACTCATGAATTGTTTGCTGTAGACTCTTGTCTGAATTCAGCAGAGTTCCTTTTTCAGTGTTGTAGGTTAGCCCTGCCATCTCGTTCTTTTGGTCCATCAGTTCATTGGTCCACAAAGATGTGCCCACCCAATAGCAACCACAACTTTCTACTTGAGGCTGAAATTTGCCATGGAGGTCAAGTGTTTGTGAGGTTGTGTGTGTGAATGCACGCACACATGGATGCATGCACTTAAGTGGTCACAGCTATTGCCAATGCACACTTGTTTATTTACTTTATCACCAGCCCTTCCATAAGTTAACACTTCAAGACTACTATCAGTTCATACTGGTCATGAGGTGGCAGCCTATAGTATAGAAACTGAAACTTCATTGATATTGAGACCTAACCAAGACTAAGTAGTGTTGAAATGTTGTCTATGTAATCGTGTCACATAAAGGTAGTGTTGCAGCATAGTGTGTGGGTTCTATGTTGCTTTATGTGCATGCAAATTTCAGTGAGCTGAGTCAGCTAGAGTAACTAAGCTAATAGAGCCCTGTTCTTGTGAAAACCTTTGTGAAATAGAATCCGGGACACACTGCAGCAAGATTGCTTGATTTACACGATATGGCATCTTATGCTTGTGTAGGAACTTTGTATTCTGTATTGATGAATGACATTTTTGCACTATATGTATTTGTTCCCTGTCTGGTCTTATGAACTCATTTTTGTCCATATGCTACATTTTGTGACAATTTTGTTTTGTGATACATTGTGTTTTTGTGCCATGTTTCCTTATTGGACAATATAATTTTAATTGAATGTGTAATATGTGCATTTGAAGATCACCAAATTTAAAGTATCTCATTTGTCTTCTCTACAGTTGCCTGTTGCAGAAAACAAGGGAGCTGTATGGTCAGGAGTTGTGTGTGTCCGTTTTGAAATTATGGAGGGTGATTTGCGATGGCAATGGTATGTAGGTGTTTTAGTTGCACTTAATTATCTCTCTTTCTTCATACAGCAATTTGTTCTCATGGAGTTGGCCGAAAAAATACAGAAAAAAGCTTAAAATACCAAACATCTTCAATCGTTCCTTTGTGATGACTTTTTTTTTTATCAAGCTCTCACTTTTCTTGGATTCAGTAAAGCTATGTGGGCTTCAACACATCAGAATTTACAATATTCAATTCTCTGTGCCAACTGACACATCATTCACACAACTATACAAAATGTTTGCATGTTAATATCATCATGCACAAAAATGCAGTGTGTGGCCTTGCAATATCAATCGATGAAGATAATGTTGCTATATTTGTATTTATAGACTAGTTCATGCTTACAGTAATCATTCTTTGGGAACATACAGAAAGAAAATATTACAACTGGGTACTTCATATCCAGTGGGTTCTGTTACGGCCCAGCTCGTTAAGGATAAGGGAAGCAACATAGAACCAAATGTAATCGGTACGTTGTACATGTGTTGTACATGTACTGATTATGACACTGTTGGTGTTTCTTTTTTTTTTAGATGAAAACCTGAAGATGCTGACGACATGCCCAGCCTTTAACCAGGCGATTGTTCACTTGATAACATCAGAACACATTGCAGTGCGGACAGAGTCCCTGGCATTGCTGTGTTTATACTCACAAAATCCACACAGCAGAGGTTTGGTCATTGACAACTTGAATTTGCACATGTAAGAATTCCTCCATGTTGTCCTGTAGCAATTGATGAGAGCAATAGCACAGCTTGATTAAAAATGTATTTATGCTGTCTCAACTGGGCACAGCAGGTAGGCAGGGAAATTAAAAAAATCAAATATAGACAGCAGGGAAGATAGGCTTATGTTCTCAATAGAAGTAACATCAACAAATATTCTGTCTCACCCACTCCACCCTTATGTGTAGCTGTAATTGAAATAATTTTTATATTCATCATTGTGGTAAATCATAAGTTGTACTGTAGCTTTGTGTATTTTCAGTACAAATAGTCTCATTGTCTTGAGTTATCAGTCTCATTTTACATGATATTTACATATTATGATGTTGATGTTAATTGATGTTTATGGAGAATTGATGTTGAATTGATGATGAAGAACTTTTGGTAAATCTCTTTCTTTCTTTTTCTTTTTCTTTCTTATCTCTATCTCTCTATATACTCTCACTCTGGATTTTGAAGGCTGGTTAAGAACCTCATGGTGTGCGTCTCAAACCCAAAGGAGCGGCATGAGAGCGCAGCGGTGATTATTCTGGAGAGCTTTGCATCAGAAAACAAGTATTATGGATACACAGCCCACAACAACACAACATAGTTTTTCACACCCTGGAAAATGATGAATGTTATTTCTGGAAAAGAAAATGCATACCATTTTAAGATACAGAATTCAGACTATGACCCTCGGGACAGTCTATTATCCTCCCATACATCATATCCATATATATTGAAAACACTTTAAAATCCACCCACGTCACAAAAGGGCCTCTGAGAAATGTAGAGTGTGACATCTTTAATAAATCAACATGTGCTATCCCAGTGTTAATCTCACTTGAAAGCAAAAGGCTGTTCCATTTCTTAACCTGTTTCCTGTTTCCGAAAGGACATGGGAGGCTCTCAAACACAGCAGGAAATACGTGGAGCTGTCAGGCAGTGAAATAAAGAGATAAATTTTCTCCATCTATAGCTCTAGGAGAATTACTTTAGTAGAATGTATTAGCATCAAGTATATCCTAGATAGGTTTACTTGTCATGCTAACAATTCAGCAAATTATAATCTGTTATCTGTTAGTGCTAAACAGATAATTAGTGTACAGATGCTATTGGCCAATTTTGGCTTTTCCTAGATACATTGGTATTGGCAAATACATTAACTCAAAAGGAGAATTGGGCACAAATAAAACAGGTCTATCATCCTATAAAGTGTATTTGTTTAACTTTTAATCACAGTTACAGTTACAATGTATGAAAACAACACCCTATGCTCCTTGTTGGAGATTTCCGCGGAGATAGAAAAAGACAGTTTTAGTAATATCTCTGATGAGTGACTTGAACCAGAGAGTAGGGTCAAAGGTAATACCGAGGTTTTTGACAGTAGGACTCTGTGTAAGCACACAAACTGAAAAATCTAAAATATCTTTAGGACGATATTAAACCAATTCATAAAGCATGCATTGTTTCAGGGTGGTTCCTTGGTCTGCATATGATCCAAAGGCCTTCTCATACACCATATGTCTGAACTTAACCTTTGAGATGAAATAGAATGGGATGTTAACAGCATGAATGTGCTGCTGAGAAATCTGCCGGACCTGCAGGAACAGCATAGTCCAAGATCCCTGCGGAAAGCAACTTGTTGAATCCATGCCTGAAAGAATTTAGGCTGGAGTTAAAAGGGGGTCCTACCTGACACTAGTCAGGTAGGTGACTCAGTGGCCACCTGGAATTTTGCCAAAATTAACATGATCAAATAAATGCCAGATTCAATATGACATGGCAAAGCAATTTGGTGTTCACTAAGCTTTGATTATCACACTTTGTCAGCATTATATTTTCAGAACCTGGTGTGTGGGAACCATCCCCTTTTTTGTATTTGTTTTTTGCCTATTGCTCCTTTTCTTCTCCAAACACTGACCGATAGACTTATTGATCTGATAAAAATGGATGGTCCTATGGATGGCACTCTTCATACCTTGATCTAAAACAATAATGTTGAGAAGAATTACAGTTGATACTATTTGACCACTAAAGCGTATTGTGATGCAAGTGAATCCTCATCAATGACTCTCAGATTATCACTATATTTGGTTGGAAAATGTAACATACTGGACTACTGTGGCGTTTTACTTATCTGTCTGCCATCAGCCAACGCAAAGGCTTGTATGGTGTTGACAGAAAGTATATGTGCTATTTTTGTTTAATGAAAGAATATTTAAGCCATTTGTAATGTAGAGTGTTTTTATATTTTCTTACAGATTTTGCGTGCAGCTAAGGGATGTGTTGACAGAATCTGTTAGTGTCCCTTTTACAACAGTATTGGTAAGGCATGTAAATACAAACACACAGCAAAGTCTTTTAAGGACTTTGCTGTGTGTGTGTGTGTGTGTGTGTGTGTGTGTGTGTGTGTGTGTGTGTGTGTGTTTGTATGTCTTATTTTATCCATTTTCCAGAGAAATATCAACAGGTCCAATCAGCATGTCCTTCCATCTCTGATATCAGCTGTTGGATGTCTGGCAAGAGATGATGTCATCCGCCACAATATGGCACATGACGCAGAGTGTTGGGAGGCCTTTCTGGTCGCCATGGTAAATATGATTACAGACTTGTCCTCTTGTGAAGAAGAGCAAAGTTCACCAGTTGTTTGAGTTGATTTCTGATGCCACAGCAACTGCATCTAAAGAAACAACACTTCAGTGAGGGTTTCAAAGTGAGAAAATAAAAGATCAAGAATGGCCGCACCCTTAGCTTCACATGAATATTATAATTGTCAACATTTCATTATTATTACTGAGTGGACAGTCATACTTTCTTTATCTTCTAGTACGTTTTGCCATGACCAGCACCTCTTGTGACCTGGTGTGCATTTACTTCAATATTGCATCTGTGAAAATGAAACCAACCATCACACATCAGACATAGCAGACATAATCTGTCATGGCATTACTGACATTATTTTCCAGTGTATACTATGTTCCACTCTATGCATTTGTATCCAACGTAGACTTTGTTGGTTGTCCTTGCAGAAGCAGTGCACTGCATGTGAATACAAAGAGATCCTTCATCCTATGCTTGGCCTGATCATTAACTTGTCTGCTGTCACCTCTCCAGCTATCCAGGTAAGATGAGTGGTGATGCAGGATGCCAGAGTGGCTGGACCAATGTGGAGTCTCAATTATAGTTTAACAATTGAGCAATTACATTCCACCTGGCTGTTTCATGATAAAGCTTGTCCGTTGCTGACATATTTGCGCTTCATCTCTAGTTATGTCAATATTAGGCAAAATATGAGTTCCGTGATGTCTTAGGCAAGGTTAACCTGAGCTGACCCTCCATCCTTGAGGAATCTTTGCCATCCTCAAAGAGTTGAAATGCTTTGCAGTAAATGGATAGGCACCATACCACTGAAATTCAGTAGAAAAGAATCAAGAAAAAACTAAAAGCGATTTGACAAGGGACGTAGAAGGAGCATTTGTGTGAACCTTGATGTGTGATTTCACCTATGTGGATGTGATATGCATGTGAAAATTGACTAGCCCCTTCTCTGTCTCTTTCTTTTGAAGGAGCGTGCTGTTCCCCTCAGTGATTGCTGTCTGGACCTGCTGACTGATCCCAATGGAGGAATCATAACTGTGAGTGGAGGAACTTCCCTCACTTGTAGCATTACATTATTTAGGAGGGCAGGCTTCTCAAAGTATAAGGATTATAAACCTTCAGATAGTTAATAATAGGCAACTTTACCATATTATTATTCCCACTAGGCTGGCTTTACATAGTGCAATTGAAATGCAACTTCACTTCCTTGCAATTTGGAGTTCCAAGCAAACCATCCAATGAAAACTATAAATGCGGTTTGCATTATCATTTGGAATGTTCCATGTGGGTTTGTTGACATGGCAACAGTAAAAGTTTCATTTGCAACCTGCAACTAATTGCACAGAAGTTGCATTGTGTAAAGCCAGCCTAAGATTTCAGATTGTAAACAAATCACAGTGTTAGACCAAGAGAAGTATGCAAAATTATACTTTTTAAAGATTTTTTACAGTTGTTGAAGAGGCTTGCTGAAAACTTTTTCTTGTTTGTTTCTCAAACTTGGTTACAGCCTACAAAGCAAAAACAATGCTTCCAGCTAACAAGAAGAAAAGAAAAGACATTTGTCTTGAGTAATGGCCCTTCGGCTTGTAAACTCACTGCCAATATGCCCCAAAAGGTGGTAACAGCAACCCACAATATGCAGAGGATCCTGTCTGTCATTACATTTGATTAAAATTGCTGCTCCAGGTGCTGTTGTCTGTGTTAATGACTGTTATACTACTTTCACACTGTCTATGCAATGCCCTCAGTGTCCTCCACTCCCTCCATCTGTCTTCTGACTCTATTTTAGCGCTCTCTCACTCCCAGGCTGACACTTTCTCTTTCCTGTCGCGTGTTGTCAGCATCCTTTTTACTTACTTAATACTCTCTTCTCTTTTCTTCTCTTCTCTTCTCCTCTCTAGGTATGGAAAGTTAGTTTGATAATTTCCAGGTTTTAAATGGTTTGGGGATTACAGTGGAAAAATGCTGTTCTGTTTCAATTCATAAACGAATACACATTTTATATAGTGGAAGACGCATTTCAACTTTACGAGTTATATGACTTTGGCCTCGAAACTCTGTTGAAATTTGTATGAAAACCAAACACGTAATATATTTGCCCATAGAGCCATCTCAGCTTTATCCCAAAATGTTGAAGTCAACTTCTGCCAGAGAGGTATGGGGTGTGCGCACCACCAGGAACACAACTTTTGCAAAGCAAGGTCATTGAGGAAAATATAGGAAATTGGACACAAAGCAGTTGTTTTCACTGGGACGCTTGGGCAGTGCTGTATAAGCTATTTGGAGAAATATGATGGACATTTTTTGCCTTTTTTTTGGACTGCATAACAATAGTTCCATTAATTTTGATAGTTTGGAAGAAGGCTGAGATGGAACTGCAGGGGTTAGCTCACTCTGTTTTGTTTTGTTTTTGTACAATCCCCAGTGGAGTTTTGACTGGCATGGGGGTTGGGGGTTGGGTGATTGTCATTTGGGGTGAACTAGTTCTTGAAAAGTAATTTTATCACTGAAATTCAGATAGAAAATGTCAACTGTAGAAATGTGCGCTCACCAAGCAAGTAAGAAAAACTGTTTAAGTAAATAAAAAAGAGGAAAACAGCAGGTATGAAACCTTTACAGTCAAAAATGCAATAATAGTTGTTAAAAATAATACATCACATGGTAGATGTGAAAACAAGCACCCCTGAGTGGCTTTTTCCTAACTCTTTTCTTCTGCCTCATGATTTTTTTCTCTACCTTGCTCTCTTTTTCCTTTTTTATCATCTCTCTCCTTGAAATGCTCAGTTATTTTAGGTTCACTCTAACTTAACATCATTCTCTCCATCTCTTAAAATTCTTTTTCTTCTCTATCTCCGCTGATAAACTCCATAACCCCCACTGATTTTATGTCTCATGACATAGGAGTTTTTTTTCTCTCTCCCTCTTCTCTATATTTCTCTACTACACTGTCTGACTCTCTCTGTCTCCACAGGAGCTGTTTTTCTTTCCCTATTTTCTTTATCTTCCAACCCTCTCCCACCTCAGCAGTTGTCTCTTGGTCCTGTGTTACTTTCCCTCTTTCTTTCACTGTTCTGTCTTTTCCCTCTACCTCTCTCCTCATACTCTTTGCATGTTCTCGCTTCTCTCCTCTTCTAATGCCAGCATTCTCCTCTGTCCTCCAGAGGGCCACAGGCGTGTTGAGCACCGTCCTCCCACAGTCCCCTGCTGCTGTTCATCATGTCGTCCGGGGCGGCGTGGTTAGGACCATGTGCCGACTGCTGAAGGTATATATCTATATGGCCAAAAACTCTCTCTGTTTACCCCAGCACTAAAAATATGTATTTTACTCTTCGAATTGTAGCATACTGTATCTCCAGAATGACTTTCATAACCATCTTTTCTTCAACTCTAATTCCTCACAATAAAAGCTGTAAAATGCATGTATGTCTCCATGCAAAAAAGCCATGGTCTTACAGTATATCATTCACTATCATAATGATCTAATGAAGGTAGCACTGAAACATGGTGAGTTTTTTTTATTTACACAGAGAGAGGAGTGGCTTTTTAAAATTTCTACCCCGTTGACTGGTCTTTTTGCATATGCATTCTTGGCCATTTCCTTTACAGGTCATTTGTTTTTCTAACTTATTGCAACCTTTGACTATCACATAAAGTTGGTTTACATGCATACATTGTACTTGTGTAATGTCGTTTCTTTTATGTGTCCCTTCCAATCCAGAGAGCAGGGCAGACTACAACCAAGTATGCCATTAAGACCCTGACAGCGTGCACTGCTGCCAGTCACTTGGCACGGGAAGAGTTGGTGAAGTCTGACAAAAGTGAGAAATGATTGACATTTTGCATTGCTTTTAGGAGCTGCTTCATTAATCTTTGAAAAATACTTGCTTGAGATTTGACCTAATATGCAAATGAGTTGTGTTTGTGTGTGCGCTCGTGAATGTGTAGTGTGAAGTGTATGTGTTTCTGTGCTTGTGTATGTGTATTGATCCCATGGTATTTCATGTGTGTTTGTAAGCATGTGTCAACCACGTTATTCTCTTCAAGTTTGCTATTTATTCATTGTTCCTCACAGGACTCTCCACTCTGCGTTGTTTGTTGGGCTCCAGCTGTGATGAAGTGGTGTCAGGGAATGCAGCTTTGTGCCTGGGCCACTGCCTTGAAATGGAGGGAATTGCTAGCAACCTGCTGGGCACCAATATTGTGCTGCTACTGCTGCGCCACGCTGCAGGGAATGCCCAGAGGACGGCTGTGCAAAAGAGTGCAGCTATTGCTCTGGGGAAACTATGTCGATCTGATCCCAGGTACCCCCTCACCTCCCTCTATGAGTCACACACTGTTCATTACATTCTAGGATCTAGCTTGAAGGTACACTGATAAACTAGCAGGTATCAAGTGGCCACACTGACAGTTAGCTAATGTGATGTTGAAGGGGTGTTACGGCTTTCGCTAAGGGGCTTAGTACCATATAAGTCAAATTAATGGCTTCTGAATGGCCTGTAGCATACATAGTGCTAATTCTTTCATGCTTGCACATAGTAATTACTCATGTTATCTTGCACACATTTGCAGCCTTGAACTAATGTTTGAACTGAGCAGCTGCTACTGTAGGTTGAGATTATGTTTGTGATTATGCATTTAAAGGTCTAGCCCTTGCTCAAGAGTCATCAGGAAGTTTTCCATACAGAATTTTTACAAATATTGCCACACCACTGACAAAGTAGAAATATGATACTGGTGTCAATAAGAACACATTTCTGTGGATTTCTCTGCTTTCTGTGGTATAGTAAAAACAAAAACATATTTCTGTAAAGGCGAATTTACAAAGGGGAAATACACTTTTTGTTTGTCCCCACTCAACAGGGTCTGCAATAGAGCAGCACTGCTAGAGCTGGTAGGGATTCAGTGTGCTGCTCAAAGACACTCCAGTGGTGTAGATGGTTGTTGTCACTGTGGCTTAAATCTTACATCAGGCCTTTAACTTGAAGGAGGGTCTTCCTACTCACCACACAACCAAACCACCCTGCTCGTCCAGTGTTGCACATCTATTTTTCATAGTTTTTTTTATCATATGGTATAGACAAATGATGGAATTTAGAATGCAGTCATACAACATTTTCAAAAATGAAGTAGGCCATATATCTCTAGTCAAAATCTGGTCTTTTCTTCTTATGTGATTCTCCTCCAATGTTCTTCTTCTTTGATCAATACTCCATTGAAGACTTTGACTGAATTAAGAGTACACATTGTTGAAGCAAAAATGTCCTCTATACAATGTAAGCATGAAAACAGTAAAATGCATTGTACACAGCACTGTAAATGATTAAAAAAAAAAAAAGCTTTTACTATACATTTAAAGATGGCATCTCACCCTTCTCCCTTTTCAGAAAAAATGAACCTACAGAATAAGCTCTGTTGTCATTGCCATTATTTATTTACCTTTACAACAATCATCTACGAGTATTGCTGTAAAGGTATGCATCTTATTTGTTCTGGTCACATCGGCATATCAATCAATCTGAATTTACCAAGAAAACAATCTTAACATTAGCCAGCTAGTTCATTTCCAAGGTAGATGCCTTTGAAAGCCAGGCTGAAGTGTGGATTTTCCAGTCACTACGACACAAATTGTGCAGCAGGCTTAAGAGTTTGGCTCTAATTAACACTATGGCAATAATGGCTCTGATGTACTGGCTGTTCTTTCTTTATAGGTTCCTTGACAAAACCTGTGTGTAATCCTGACTTTTACACCTTCATAGATTCCCTGAAATAAAATGTATAATCCTGACTAATTCCCAAACATTCTCACACCAGATTGACATGAAAAAGGTGTGACTGACTGGAAAGGGCAACTTGCCTGACTGGCTGGATTAGTGAGGATTACACAAGGTTTTGTAGGAGGAGGTTGCAGAGGAGTTGACTTTCTCTGTCATTTAACCATTCTCAGATTTTCCTATATATGACTGCCTGCCAGGGATGACACTTTTGACTAATACCAATGGCAATTCAGATATTCTTATTTGTGCTTAATGTCTGATTCAAATCATGTTTAGAGGTCTTTAAGTGTGCATGGGAAATTACACACCCTTTACCTTAAGTACACTATCTCCCTGTCTTATTTTGGTATAGAATTTGAATGGTTCTATTTGACACTGCAGGGCAGAGGGTGACAAGTAAGGCATTTTTATTTCAGCATTCCATTTTGAATAAAATTAACGTCATCACAAGCCTAAATGAACGATGAAGATTTGCTGCTCTAGGCAATCACCCATAGCACCTCACTGATAGGTTGCGTGGGTATAATCATTGTGCTATAGTATCCTCAATTATATGAGATATCAGCAACAAACTAGTCTCAGTGTGGCCTTTCATTCCAAGGCAAAAGCTCACACGTCTAGACTATAAAGAGAGCTCTGCTGTGACTCTGCTGAGACTATGTTTATCTTTAATTCCCAAGCTTACAAATTCACAGGAGGCTTGGTTGGTTGCCTGCCAGCACACTGTTTGTTTTCATGAGCTTTATTCTCAGTTGTTGTTTTTTAAATTTATTTATTTTTTTATTCTTTTTTGTCTTTATTTCCAGACACAGGGACAAACTTCGAGAACTCAATGGTCTTGAGATCATCCACTCCTGTATGAAGCTAATCACATGACCACATAACAACATGGCATGTTCTCTGTGCTAATTTGCTCTCCTTTCTTTTTCTTTTGTCTTTCGACTGTTTTAGCCTCAGACATTCACCAGCCTATATATATAAAAAAAAAAAAAAATCAGGGCTGCAGAGATGTTAGCTTTGACTGATTTGGGTCAGAAAAATTTATTTTACTGTTATGGGTTAATAAGGGACTGTATGAAACCTAATATGCACACTTTTTTTGTTCAACAATCCCAAGCCTGTGTAAAGACTAATAAAGGATTAAGTTCATTTTAATTTTGCTTCTAATTGTTTAATGGTCATAAACATTAGCAGTGTTCTTGGCTGTTTTCATACACCCATGTGAATTTCTACAGTTAATTATTACAAATAAATGAGCTTGAAGGTGCAACTGCAGTCTGTTTTAGCATGATTATTTAGCTTTTATTTGATTCTTCTCAAATGCTATTTATACTTTACAGCATGAATCCTTAATCCTTGTATTGTAGACCAAATAATATATGTAAAAAATATGTAGCCTAAACAATGGGAAATTACCCCGCAGGAAGTAGGAGACAGCTCACTTCTAGTACAGAATAGTAATCTCAAGGCTTGACACTGATTAGACAGCATTAACATATTGGTGGTGTTTGAAGTGGGAGATTGTTTAGAGTGATGTATTCTTGTGGCTTAAGGCTGTTCATACAAGCATAAACTCTTGCACTCATTATTCAGCCTTGAGGTTTTATGTCTTATGCTGTATGGGAAGCCCTTGTACTAAATGCATCAGAATGCAATACACCACTGCTCAACAGCTAATACCACTGCCAGTCATATTAGCATGATTTTAATCAAAAGCACATCAAATCATGGGCTGTGAAGGGTGTCTCTTAAAGGGGAATTCGCCCGTTTATACATCTCGACTTTTGTGACAGCCTTTGGGATAATTATTTCTCATAGTTTGTTACATTTTTCAGTTCATAAGATGATTAGTTGTTGTTCGTTTTGAATGATTTGAATTCCTAACTCAACTCTTAATCCTGATTCATCACTCTCTACTATGTATATAAAATGAATTCCCCATGGAAAACCTGCACCTTTTCAACTGTGTTTGTAATTTCCTCTGGATGACAGCACTGGATGGACAAATCCTCTCAACGTAAACAAATTTGTGGTTGGATGACTGAAGAATCATAGTTAGATTGCGAGCACAATAAATCAATCATTCATTCATTTTCTTTACCTGCTTATTTGTATTCAGGGTCACGGGGGACCAGAGCCTATCCCATCATGCATTTGGGGGAAGGCAGGGAGCCAGGGCTACTACTGATAGACACACATTCATTGTCTGCTGTTTTAATATTGAACCACAAAACACAGTGAGGTCAGCTATAACTCTGGTGGCCAGATATTTGCACACACACTGTGTTAGTTTGTAGTGCTGTGCAAGGAGTGATACCATATTGTGAGACAGTTTTAATCCTATTCAGGATTGTGTGTGTGTGAAAGAGAAGGAAAGAGAAAGTGTGTGTGTGTGTGTGTGTGTGTGTGTGTGTGTCCTGTGGAGGTGTTACTTTAGGACCAGTGCCAGGAGACATTTCCATCTGGCAGCTATAGCTCAGACAACAGTCTTCATTGAT
>OMKZ01020857.1:36762-52935 GCA_900302535.1 Neoniphon sammara | reverse complement strand
GATACCATATTGTGAGACAGTTTTAATCCTATTCAGGATTGTGTGTGTGTGAAAGAGAAGGAAAGAGAAAGTGTGTGTGTGTGTGTGTGTGTGTGTGTGTGTGTGTGTGTGTGTGTGTGTGTGTGTGTGTGTGTGTGTGTGCACGTGCTTGTAATGTGTACATAACCCTGTGCTTGGAAGCCTCTGTTGGAAAGTCTGTGTCAAAATCTTGGTAACATTGGAGGAGAATTACATATTGCCATTTTAAAAAGTCAGTGTAATAGTTACAGTTTAATGCCTCTGTGCTCATGACTGAAGGATGAGGCAACATGGAGCTTGGTCGCCCCTCCTTTTGCAATCACTGTATGCAACAGGAATGTAGCACATAAGAATAGTAAAGAACCAAGTAATTAGAGCTGTAACTCATTGTCTGCCCCTGTGGTGCAACATGCATTGGCCCTAACTGAATTAAAAATGCATGAGACAACAAATGAAACAATCATTATAACAATAATAAAACAAGGCTTTCTTTTGCAAGCTTTCTTTGGCAGGCTTTCTTTTGTTTGATCTTAGCTGATAAGAAAACTGGAAGGCATTTCTTAGTAGCACACTTATGCATGGAGGGTATCTATTCAGCAGAGATGAATCCCTCCAAGCTGATGCAGCCCAGTTTCATACAGTAGTTTCTATGTTAACTTAAAAAAAAGAAAAAAGAAAAACTTTTCCAAGGGGTAGAGCCATGGCTATTTACAGTGTAAAAATTCTTATATATAGGAAAGTATTGCCTTAAATCCTAGAATTGATCCATGGCATTCAGTACCCGTTCCCAGAACTGATGGGTAATAGAAAATATAGCCTAATCTACAGGAATTATGCTATTAAACTGGGGCTCTTAGCATTCACCTGTGACAACTACAATAAAGTGACTAATAAAGTAATATCACAGGTGTTATTAAGTAACTTGGCTGTGATTTGTACATATATATTGACTTAGTTACAGTTTTAATTCCTTAACAATTTACTATTCTTACCATGCATTTACCTGACAAGTACCTAGCACACTGACTGTAAAAGGAAGGGTTACTGAGAAATCTAATCCTTGTATAAATGAACTGCAGAGGACAAAAGCTCCCAGTAAGAGATGATACCAGCTGTGTATGTCTGCAAACCACCGATATCTTCTGCTCAGTTGGATTACATGGTAATGCGGACATTTATTCACTGAGGCTTGGGTAACTGTAAACAGGACTGAGCAGAAATGAGCAGCTTTTCCTGTTTCACACTGTTTGTTTTCCTGCTTACAGGTATGTAGCCATTTTTGTGCTTATTTGTTAGGTACCATACACAGGCCTATCACTTTCAGTAATGTTTAAATGAGTAATATTCTGTCAGGTTTTGTGGAAAACAGACTCTTAAAACTTGTTTAACAGTGCACCATAAAAGAGGTAATTATAAATCATAGAATTGTATGTTTTGAATCTGAATGCTTTCTCCCATGGGTCTATTATTCAATGATTAATTTCACAAACCTTATCTAAAATTAGTGACTCATATATTGAGAGCCAAAAGCTGGCTTTTGTATATTCATCCAACTTGTATCTTACATAAAAGTAATAAAAGAGCCTTTCAAATTTTGATAATGCTTTCTTTTATTATATCAGCAATATGGTAGCTGAACAGCTTTAAATTCTCACATTGAGTTTTGAGGGAAGGTTTACAAGATGAAAGGCATCTCAGAAGTGCATTTAGAACTATCCAGTATTAATTCTATGTTCTGGGCTCAAGTTGTGAGCCTTTGTGTGAAATAAGTATGTAAAAACCGCTGTCTAAATCTCAATCTCAAATTCAAATCTCTTAAGCTGCGGAAACACGCTGGCTGTGGTTAGGCTTATGTCAGATATCAAGTTGAGATGTAGATTCCTGCTGTCCAACCCTGTTCTCACTCTCGCTCTTGTGTTCTGGTGTTTAAAATTACGCTAATTGGCTTGATGGGAGCTCAATAATTAAAGGGCAAAATCTCTAAATGTGAAAGGCAATAACTGCTACATCTCTGGTCTGATTTTGATAAAAGCTAGTGAGATGGAGCATCTTGGCACTGTGTGCTGTTGTTAAATACCAATTACACTGATTAATCAAATGAGGGCTCTAGAATTAAAGGATGCTACGCACATCCAGCTGAGCTATCCTTACAAATTATATTGTTTGGCATAATTACAGCCTTATAGTTAAAGGTTAAAATTTTAATCTCAAACATAATATCTCAGACATGACTTGTACAATTTTTACAGAACTTGGAGGGATGATGTGTTTTGATACTTTGTTCTGGCATTTAAAAACACTGCATGCACTGGCCTAATGAATGCACTATAATTAAAGGTCAGAATTTCTAACTTTAAAGGCACAAATTGGCCTGATGGGGGCCAAGTTTTATTTATTCATTTATTTATTTATTTTTGCCTTGCTGCTTTCTCAGACAGTGACAGTAAAGAGAGACAGGAAAGACAGGTCAGAGAGAGGGGATGACATGCAGAAAAGGGCCCGGGCCAGTATTTATACTGTAAATCCCAAACAAACTGCTGTTAGTGTTGTAAGAAACATAAAATGCATTACTGCCTGTGCAGCACAGGGTTTATTATTCCAGGGATGTCTTACCTGACACTGGATATTTAGAACAACAAATGTAAGTTTTATGAACTGCTTATAGGTTGAATCACTACTGAATGGTATAAATTGGCAATATGAAAGTAGTTAAGCAGACATTTATTTATATGAAAAAGTTGTGGATTATTACTTTTAATGCAAGTGTACATCCATTAAATATATGATGGCAATGTAATTACTCACATTATGATAGGATGTCAGGCACAGTCAGTCAGGTGTGAAGGTGATCTGCACCATGTGTTCACATCCTAAAGTGTCCATCCATTGGGAAGAAAATTGGAGCGATCAAGAAACTCAATGATTGATAGCATTTTGTTTTTACGGTGCTGTCAGGCACATTTGGACAGTGGCTATAGAAATAGACCAATATACAGAAATATCTTGAAGCAGATGGCAGAGCAGAGAGGATGACCCTCTCTGTGGCACAGTGCAGGTTGTACAGTAAAATCACCTCTGGTGATCCTACACCTGCCATAGTGGTGACAGTATGGACTTGCCACCTCCTCACCTGTGCTTGTGCATGGCATATTATGTGTAAATATGACATCAGATGTGGACAGAATAGGTGACAGATGGTGAAAATTAATGATAAATTCCAGGGGTAAGAGCAAGGCTGTGATTGTATTGCCATTTAGTTAGCATATTCAAATGTAGATTATATTTTAATAGCACGTGTGAATTATGTCTTAGTGTTAAGAAGCCAAATATCAACTCTATTGCTCTTGTTTTACTTTAAATCAAACCAAAAATAAACCAAAATTAACCTAAACAACTGACATAATTCTTATATGGTTCGACATCAAATCAGAAAAATACCTAAGCTTAAAAGCTGTCATTTTGGGAATTTGTTTTGTATTCATGTTTAGTTGTAAAATGCAAATTACAGTAATGGACCATTTAATGTATTCTTCCAATATTGTATGTCTGACTGTACAGTATGTGTCTACAGTACATATGAATTCATCTTGTTTTTGTGTTATTCCACATAGAATTGTTCTTAGGAAGTATGTGTTCCAGAGGAGAAAGATGAGTGAAACTTGTTTTTTTTTCTCTATCTCTTTCTTTGTAGTCAGGACTGAAAATGAAGATTTCCAAGACTACCATATAGAACAAACAAAAGTCACAACAGACACAATGAAATGGCCTTTGAAAAAGGAAAACACAACAGGTCATGGCACAGCAGCAATAGCAACAGAGGATACACATAAACACACTACAGCGGCAGTGCGTGCCAAGTTTCCAGGGAGAGTCTTGTTTCACACCACGTCACCGCCACCTTATGGGAGAATACAAATCATAGAGGCATCTGCTGTAATTGCCTCACCAAGCAGAGCTGGTTTTGTTTCCAGAAATGGGCCAAATTCACGCATGTCAACGAAAGACAGTTTATCAGACGTGAAGTCATACACTGACTCAGAACTCCCATTGATCTCTAATTATGAGAGGATTGTTTTCTCCCCCACACAAGCTGCATTTGAGTCGATGATGAATGATACATCCGAGCCTGAAGTCTTTTTGTCCCCAGATGCAGTGAGGGCCTCTGTTTGGCTTCACACTCTGCTTGACAACAAGAAGAAAAGAAACACTGACTCTATTACTCTCACATCTGCTGACGGAGGGCCGGGAGTGCCAACGCTATCTCCATCTCATCCTCGTGTAATTGATAACCTGGCTGAGCTGTACAACGTCAACGATGACAAACGATCTCAAGGCAAGGATGAAAAAGGGATTTTGAGACTGGAAAGAAAAGAGTATCCATTTAGTACAATGCAATTCATCTCCCAAACTGATACAGCAGAAGGTTCAGTGAAAGGAACAGTCATGACAAACTTGTGTTTGACCTGCGTGGAAGATCGAGCAGCAGCATCCACTGAGAAAGCCATGGCTCTGCCTATGCTCTTAAGTGATAACTCCTCAGATCCTCTTAGTACGGGGGGGCTTACTTTAGATTTCAATCAAAATACAACCTCGTTACCTAGTTTATTTCAACAGTCAGTTGGAGAACAAGAAGAAATAACGAACAGAGAGATCTCTCATGGTACCAAACATGCCGATTTGTCTGTGAATGATTTAGAAAAGCTGGATTACAATCTGACATATCCTATTTTACCCTCTGATGAAACAGGAAATTACAGTCAAAGCATTATGAATGGTTCCCTTGCCCATAACTTTTTCTCAGACACCGGAACTGCTGGAGACGACTTAAAGTCTCTTTCTTTGTCATCAGTAACACAACCAGAAACTGATGACCCTTCAAGGCAAACCAATCCTACTAAAACTATCAGTAGTGAGAGTCCAATCTCAACAAAAGGGCTTTATCGCTCTGCAAAGACATTTTATACAGTACCAAACCGACTGAAAGACAGAGAACGAGAGATGTTTGAAATAACAGTTAGCATCGGGGCCCCACAGTCAAATCTGACACATTTCAGCAAGGGTAAGATAGATGCTACCCACAGTCAAGACAGCTTCTCACCAAATTTCCAAAATGTACTTTCCCAAAACCAGGCTTCGGACATCAGCAGTGTGTCAGTGAGCGATATGCCTATCATGGTCAAAGCTTCCCACAGCAATCAAAAAAGTGCTCTTCCAGAGGGCCGTGATCACAGTGATGAATTACATCCAACTCCAGCAATGGGCTTGATTGAAGCTCATAGCGCAGCAACATCCTTCAGCCTAAGGAGGCTGACCACTTCTGCAGTCAAACATCCTGTTCCTCTCCCTCTGACAGGAAGGGCAACATCTTTGATGTCTGTATTGAGTGGCATTGGCCGGCTGCCAGCTAAACCCAGGTCTCAACCCACAGAGGCCCTACTGACTTTATTACCAGCAGCTTTTGGCTCACACCTTGCATCAGTAACCCCAATGAAACAACTTGCAGAAGAGCAACATTTTCAGAGACTTTGCACAAGAGT
Source organism: Neoniphon sammara (assembly GCA_900302535.1). NCBI lineage: Eukaryota > Metazoa > Chordata > Actinopteri > Holocentriformes > Holocentridae > Neoniphon > Neoniphon sammara. The sequence goes on along the minus strand of OMKZ01020857.1, from coordinate 47,380 downwards.
GAACACTTCTGCTAAACAGACACTGTCCTCTGTTGATTTCTCGGGGCCAGTGACACCAATTGTGAAAGTACAGCATACCCAATCTTCCACAACAACAAAAGCTGTTGCTCCAACAAAGCTGTCTGTTGCAGAATTGAGACAGAAGTTTGATGATGATGTGGTCATGTTGATTCTAACAACCCCATCAAGACAGTCATCCTCTGAAAGATTAACAATAAATAGACTTCTAGGGAGTCACACAACCAGCCAATCAAAAATTGTTCAGGGGAGAACTTTTGATAATACCACTGATAATGATGTCGGACCTCCACGTCAAACTTTACAATACAATGAGGATGTAATCACAAAGTCAGTCCACAGTTTGAAGCTGGGAGATCAAAATGAGCTGCAGCTGATTCTAGTTACAGGAGATAAGGAGACAGAGATTATCAGGAGAGACGACGAGGGAGGTAAAGAAATCAAAGAGCTTAAAGAAATGCACAAGGAGGAGGAAGACCAGGAGACAAGGAACAATGAGAAGTTGGAGAGAGAAATTAAGAGAGAAGAATTATTCAGAGCTGAGAAGACAGAGAGCAATAGACAAGAAAAGCCAATCACTACTGCAGTCAATCAAAATACAGACAGAAAAGAGGACAGGAGAGAAGAACACAGGGCCAAGACAAGGAAAGAGGAAGATGAAGAAAGAGAAACCACAGGAGTGGAGTCTACAACTGTGAGACAAGGGGGAGATCTAAGAAAAGAAGCAGAGGTAAGGGAAAAAGAAGACACAAAAAGAGAAGATGCGACTAAAATAAATGAAGATGTTCCCAGCAAAGAGACGGAGTCTAGATTTGATCAGCAGGCACAATTTGTGACACAGGGAGGAGTACAGGATAAAAGACAGGACACAACAAACAAGGAAGACATAAAACATATTAAGGAAACTGCGAGTGAGGATACAACAAATGCGACTGTGCATGCAAAGCATTCTGTCCTCCTTGAACTTACAACTAATTCTGAAGAATCTAACACAGACAAAGAGCACACTGTTACAAACAGTTTGATGAAACTGTTGGGAGCCACTGAACACAAAGGCATTCATTTGAGTGAAAATATTGCACAAGTTGTGGAAGTGCAAAATAGGTCACTGTCACGTGAAGTGACAAGCAATAACAGACCACTACAAACTCTCAGAACTCCGAGCCCAGAACTATCAAGAATGGTTTCTCTACCCAAAGACCGATCTACAGGCTTTAAACCACTTCTCTCTGCTCACAGCGCCATTTCTACAAATCATGGAGAAACGTCTTCACTGAAAAAACAAAGCACCCAGGACAAAGCTGCCGAGGCGATATTTACTATGACTTCCATGCCAAAAACAGTTCAAAAAGTTTCTCATATCTCACATAAAACTGGTGTTCCAAACTTTATCGATACATTGAAGCCAACAATTTCCCCACACCACACTGTGACTATTAAACCAACTCTCTCTACACTCAACAGCACTGGCAATCTGGATTCACTGACAATGCCACAATTGGCAATCTCAGCTGGGCTGTCGAGTTCTCAGCCCCACTTTACTGTAAATACTTCTACTATCAATACATCAATTATTCACACCATATTAGATCAAATGCATCAATTTAGTACCTTAGTGTCAAAAGCAAATTTGCTTTCACAAACCACCACTGTAATATCTGCTGGAGAGCAAAGAAAATACAATATACTGGCACACGTATCTGAATCGAGTACTAAGGACCCTTTAACCATTGACATGGCTGAGGAAGTAATTCCATCTATTTCCCAGCAGCCTGCTCCACCCCTGCAGATGTATAATGATTCAACCGCCAGCCCACCCACAGCAGAGGCCTTGTCATCTGAATCTCACATCTCAATGAGCCTGTTGCTGCTTCCCCACCATGGCCAATCTGCCCCTCAGACGACTCAATTCTCCTCATCCTCTACCATGTCTCCAGGCCAACCGCGCTCATTTCCACGCTCGGAAAAGACGTCCCGTTCAGATGCTTTGTCTGCTTCTCTTGATAATACCAAGCTTAAATCATTGAAGGCTTCAACAAGCCCTAAAGCAACAACAGATCAATTTTCTCTCAGCAGCCTGCCACCACTTTTAACATCGTTAAGAGGTGACAGGTTACCAAGCACAGATAGTCTGAGAGAGCTAACCAGATCAGCCTCTGAACAAGGGATTGTGAGGGCAGAGGAAACCCCCAGTTCTGCCTTTGAACACACTAATATTGAAAGTGGCCATGCTGGGTCCATGTCAGGGGCTGCTGATGGCCATGTGTTTTCTACAGAGACTGCTGAAAAAACCTCAGATGCAATCAGTACACACATGGCAGAGAAGCATGATAAAGAGAACGTTTCAACTTTTACAACACAAATGATTAGCAAGACTGAACATCTTACTAATGATGCCTCTGAATTTAACTCTTTGACAATACCAATTGATGGGGAGAATCTTGCAGCGAAAAACAATGATGAGAGTAATCAGGGTAATCTGTCAGGTGTGGATGTAGATGTCAGGGATGAAATAAGCAGTACAGTGAAAACCATTAACGAGAATAATCTATCCAATAATAATTTATCACAGTCAGAAGCTAACAATAAAACAAGCAACAGCCCTTTTATGTTTACAATTCAGGCCAGTCGTGAGATTGAGCAGACAATAAATGAGAAATTTGTGCCTCTTAAGAATGACTTTGCAATATCTGTGTTTGACACAAATAATGGAACTGATAACGCTGCAATTGTTGAGTCAGATAGTCTGTCCAAAACAGAGCCTACTGATGTAGCAAACAATGCTTTATTTAATATAGAGATTCATGCAGCTGATAGTCCATCCACAGCACAAGTTATTGTGGGTAACTCTGCTCTTCCTGTTACACAGACTAATTTTGGAAATGACCTTAAAGACCACAATATCTCTGCACAGCAGATTGCTGAAGGGATAGTGAATATTTTCTCTGAAGTTCAGCTAACCACTGTTAAGGCCAATCGTTATGTGTCTCTGGCACCAGCTGCTAGTATCAGTGACCTCGCTGTGTCCAGAGAGTCTGATGAATCAGCAGTGACCACTGGTGATGGACTTGCTGTTATTGAACACTCATTTCAAACTGCAAATACATCTGATGCCATGGTACAGTCCAATAATCATATTGAACCTTCTTCACTGAGGGAGCCTCTCTCAACTCCCACCACTAGTAACTCGCACCCCACTGCGAGAAGAAAAACCACAACAGAGGCACAAAGCATCAAGGAGCCTGACCATGAAATTTCCATACAGACTATCGAGCAAACTCAGCATGCTCTGCCCGGAGTGCTCACAACAACTCGTCCTATCAGTGACCCTGACCAAGGCAACCAAGCAGGTATGTCTACGTTAAAGGCCACCCACAGAGCTGGAGGGGCACATGATGTAACACACACTATGAGTAAGGGTGCAAAATATTCTTTAGAGGTCACAACAACAAAGGCAACAAACAGAGTTTTTGAAACCAGCCATGCTCTGCCTGGGAGGAGTGATGCAGTACAAACAAGGAACAGCGCAGACCAACATGAAAAGCATATTTTATCTGAAAAGACTTCAACAGCTCAGACAATACTTGGAGTTGTGACTGGTACCACACTACATACAGGGATCTTAACCACAGAAATTATTAATGAAAGCAGTTGTAAGACAGCTGGCTGTGCTATATCAGATGTTACGAGAACAACACAGGCCCCAAATAAAGCAGGTGTGACTGATCATCCTGCTGTAAAGGAAATATATGAAACAGAGGCTAGTGACACTGAGCATAGTCTTCATACAAAAACTGCTGATGGCAACTTGGATATTGACCAAGCTACTACCAGAAAGACTACCACATGGACCACCAACTTTAGGAATATTACATCACATACCATCAGTAAAGCTAACCATGACCACGGCAAGACAACAAATACAAACACCAACAGTGGAATTTCAACAAAGTCACATAGAGCAGATGTTGAAACTGACCATTTTGGGATACCTGGGATACCTGAACTGACTCAGTTTATAGATAAAACAACAACAACAACACAAAGACACCCTCATAAGGAGACCTCTAAAGCCCAGGGCATTACTGTAACAGAGGTTACTTCATTTGAACCTGAAGAAACTACTGCACAGATTACCAAAAAGATTACTGACCATACCGCACTGGGCAAGACCAGTGCAAAAACTCTATTAAACAGTGAAGCAACCCTAGATAAGATATCTGAAGCACAAAATGCCGCTAGTTCAGCATCTGCTGCGGCCAGAGGAGAAATAGCGGCTCAAGAGTTCGGGCGGAGGCTGTTACTCTTAGAGCCTGAGTCTGGACCAAAACAGCCAAGGCGAAAACACAGGAGAAGAGCCTCGTCTGATCTATACCTCTCTGGGTAATCATAATGTTTTCTAACCATTATTATGTTACTGACTATATGTGAATTACATGTCAATGCAATGTTATTGCTGTGATGACACTATTTCAGGGGTTAACGTCTTCAAATCTGCAGGCCATTTTGGTGGGTTCATTATTACAAATGCATGCTGCATGGCCAAGCTTTGTTCGAACCCACAGGACTTTATTTTAAATTCCAATGGCAATCGCAAGGTTTTCAAAGATACCAAACACGTCATGCTGAATAAAAGGAAAAAGTGTATAAAATGATGCACTATGCATCTAGCAATTTTCTATGCTTTAGTCATAAAACAATGGCATCTTAGGTTTGAATATTTCACTCTGTATAAGGTGATTCAGCTTCAGTGACGTTTTGCAACCAGTAGATTCAGACTATGTATGTGACATTGTTGTACAATATAGAAAAAAATGTGTTTTCTAACTTTAGAGCTGCTTAAAGGGAAATTTGGGGTGGAAATCAGTGTATAAAACTTCGGAGAAAGTAAATCTACATAGACAAAAACACCACAATATCCCTTTGCAACCCTTCTGCAATAATGTGACCAGTGTAACAGAAGTTTCAGATGACCTGTGCGGTAGTGGGAACTACACAGCAGAGATGAGTCTGGACCTGGGGAGAGGTTTAGAGCCTGGAGATGCAGTCCCTGCTCCAGGGAACCTCAGAGTGGTTATTAACCTGAAGACCAACAACAGCCTGGTCAACCTGGAGGTCACTTCCTGTTGTCTGTCCCCCACCATCCAGCCTGACCTCAGCAGCTCCACCTGCTGCCTCTTCTCCAGGTACACAGGGATAATCTGAAATTTAGATTTGCTCACAAAGGTCAGTGGGCAGGCTTTTTTTTTTTTTTTTTTTTTTTTTTAATGCGAGCAGTAGGGTGAGGTGTATTACCACTTCAAAGTAAAGAGGTTTTAAATTTTTATTCCTGGCCCTTGCTCTTGTGCCTATCCTTTGAGGGCAAAGACAAAAGTATTTATTTTCCCAAGACTAAATAGACAGGAGCAGTGCTACCAGATACAAGAATTTCACACTGGGAAATTTACTGAACATATATGAAAACAAGTTCTTTGTCTGCAAGCTGCTTGTCATGCTGGGAACTGGGTCATCACAATGAAGTGTGATAGAAATTTTTCATCACACTATACAGATACTGAATACCGTGAATAATACAGGTTGCAAATTTTCATAACTGTAAACCTCTGTAACACAACTATGTCAAACTATCAAAGCTTGCAAAAGTGTTTACCAAGGAAACAATGTTGCTGTAACTCATGTAGATTCAGGCGGTTGCAGGTTCATTTTTAAGAGTTGAATAGTAAATAGAGCACCGCTTCAGGTTGATGGTGTTATCTTTGGGAGCCAGCATCACTGAGATGGATGGGAAATTCAATGTACCTTCACACGCTTAGAGGGAGCAGTAAAAATGCACGACCTCTAAAATCTGTCAAATGTGAATAAGCTGGCTGGCAGTCGACTTTTACTGGATGTATCTGAACAGAACACTTGTATTAACAAGGGAAAGTGGTGACACTGGGGACAGATGTCTTTTTAATGCATTTCCTCTCTATGCTGAATAGTGAAATGCAGGAAGAATAGCGAAGCATTCAATGTAGCTCTGAAACTATTAAATACTCCATTTTAGATACTGAGTGAACTAGCCAATGATCAAATGTCCTTTTGCAAAAAAGTTTAGGCTGACTTCAAAGTAAGCGTAACTTATCAGCAGTGTTGGGAGTAACGCCGTTAAAATAAACGGCGTTACATAACGGCGTTATTTTTTCCAATAACGGGGTAATTTAATTGCTGTTTCCATCATTACAACGCCGTTACCGTTACTGACAATTACTCTGCGGTACATTACTATTGAACCTAGCACACTCATCGAAGCTGTCAACGTTCGCTGAATCTGAACACACCCCTGGCTCTTTCAGGCAACCACCAGCTGCAAAGGTTTTTGGGGGAGTGAGGGTACCGGGGAGGGGCAACAACGTAAGAGAGGATGATTGGCTAAGGTAGAGTCACATTTCATGGTAAGCTAACCAGAGTCAGAGTTCAGGTGGGAGGATGTTTTTACACACAAACCAGAATGCGTAAAATAACGCAAATAGTTACTTTCCCTGGTAAGGAGTTACTTTTATAATAGAGTAATTCAGTCACTAATTCAGTTACTTTTTGGGAGAAGTAACGAGTAACTATAACTAATTACTTTTTTTAAAGTAACGAGCCCAACACTGCTTATCAGCATGGATAATTTAAATTAAAAAATGAATAAAAGATCTAATTAAACATTGGTTACACCGACACATAAAAATAATGCTGATCCTTACTCAGAATGATTTATTATCTGTTCAGGTTCTATCTTAATTTAATATGAAACATGGATAGCAAGCTGGTCTGCATTTTTGGGCTTTTATGCTTATCAACTAATTACAGCTCCAATATTTGCCAGTAGCTGAATAGAACCTTTATCAGCAAGTTATGCACTTTCCTTCCTTAACCATTTTACCAGTTCTTTCCAGGGAAATAACTCTCCACTAAGGTTACATTTTGTGTGTTGTGGTGCCTCAGGTTAGCAGCCCAGCCAGCGGGGATCAGGCTGCTGCCCAGTGCCCTGTCAACCAGTGCCAGCTTCACCATCAGTCTCTTCCAAATGATTAATTACTCAGTAGTCTACCTACACTGTGATCTCAGTGTCTGCCTCCGGAACCACTCTGACTGTCAAAGGGTAAGACTGTGATGTCTGAACTGAGTAATGAATATGAAAGGATGGGAGTGTGAGTGGTTGAGGGAGACCAAAATTTAGCGACACACTGGGTGTGATGCTGACCATGAAAACAGGGAGTGAAAACAGTGATTGTGGGACTTGTGAACAATGAAATGGAGAAAGAAGGATGGGAGTGAGGCTTAGCTTATTTGCAAGAGAGGATGAATTTGACTTGTCTGTACTGGGAGTGAATGTTAAATTAAATATTCTGTTATAGGTACAGGGAATAGGTCCCCTTTTATAAATGTGATTAAAAAAAAAAGTCAGGAATAAATAGAGGTGCTGAGAGAGAGAGGCTGCTGAGAGACTGAGATGTACTGACTAGGGAGAGGTGAGACCGAGGCCAAGAGCCAGAGACATGCAGCCTAAAACATCTGTCATGTCAGTACACACTCTGAAGGTCAGATAAGGTCTCGGTGAAGTAAAAGAATAATGCTTGTAGAGGAGCATAGGATGGGTGACGCTCTGATACCAATTGCTGTCTCCTGCTGTTGTGGGAATGAGGGCTCTGACTGAGTGGGAAAAGGTGAGTCATCTGAAGAGTAAAGTGAAGTGTGAGAGGGTGGAGGTGAGACAGAGAGTAAACTTTGGAGACTCATTTCACTGTTTTCCTTTGTGGAGCACAGCCATAGCTCATTCACTCATAATACCACCTGTCTCTTTATGTTTGCTAGTATTGCAAAGCTATTAAACTTTAGTATTTAACTGTCTGCTCACAGCAAAGACAGACAAATGTGCTTTGAGTAGTTCAATAGGTCTGTATTGTTAGCAAATGCTGCAAAAATACAAAAGTTAGGAACAGGTCCATTGATGTTTGGAATGAATGGGATTTTATAAGCGGTGTAGAAGTGTTGGTTTAATTTCACATTTGTTTTTCACATAATCCCGCCTCACTTCCTGTGCATCTATTAATTATTTTTCTACTTCCCTGAAAAGGTCCTTTTTTTTTCTCAGCACTTGAGGCTGCATAATTTTCCAAAGACATTTCATACATTATACATTTCAACTGCTTTGTTTGAATTATGCCAGCTCAGAGCCTCTTAGATTAAAAGAAAGTGACTTGCTTTCAAGCTAAAACCCTATTTCTGAGTTCTCCGTCTGTAATAGATAGTTCTGTTCTCCCCTTTTATCCAAACAAAAAACACCACATAGGGAAAACATGTTTTATACATATTTATCAGAGAGGAACACCAGAATTGTTTCATGCATTGCACCATGTATCTTCTTTTATATCTAGGAACACCATTCTTCCTCAAAAAGCTAATTACCAGTTAGTAATTCTGTTAGTTTGCATACTCACGAAACACATATTTCCCCCTTAATATATAGAAGTGTCTTCAGCAGAGGAGTGCCTTACCCCTAGAGCATCCAGAGGTTATTGTCACCAATCTCAGGAATCGCATATCCTTTGGTCCTATGTTGAGAGAAATGAGGAACTCTACCTTCCCAGAGGAGATAGGTAATTATTATCTGTCCCTTAAAACAAAATGTGATCAATCTGAGATAACAGAGCATGTACAGGGGATGCTGGCAGACGGGAAATGAGAAATGACCATGTTATTTATCTGTAGCATTTGAGGAGTACCACCTTGCTACTGCTAAGTGGCTGCCTGTGTCTCTAGCTCTTTGTGGGTTAATCTTGGAAAGATACTCAAAACTAACATATTTAAAGCAGAGTGAAGAGAGAGCTTGCTTATTTTCCCTCAGCCCTAAAGGCACTTCAACCCTGCCCGTCCCATCGGTGGGTTTGTCATTGCTGCACGGCTGAGCTTTGTTCAAATTCACAGAACTTCATTTTAAATTCTAGTGGAAATCCCAAAGTTTCCAACGATATCCATTATGTCCTGCTGAATGATAGGGAAATGGGTATAAAATGATGCACAAGACATCTAGATATTTTATATTTGATGTAATAGTGTAGCCATAAAACAATGCCATCTAGGGTTTGAATATTTCAGTCAATAACAATAACTTAGTGATGTGACTTCAGTGAAGCGTTGCAACCTGCAGATATAATATGTATGTGACACTGCTGTGTGATAACAGAGGGAAAAAAATCTAACTTTGAATCCACTTAAGGGGAATTTAAGGGAAATCAGGGTGTAACCTCAAAGGAATACTCCAATGTTTTAGGCAATATCCCCTTTTGCCGACTTACCCAGACTGAGACAAGATGTTCGATACCATTTTCACCTCTGTGCGTCCACTGGTTCAGTTCCGATAGTTAACATTTCATGTTAGCTCAGCAAAAAGACTTGAAGGTTACAGGTAGGCTGGCTAGGCTGGCTCAGCCAAAGTGAAAAAATAAACCTCACAGTGACTCCAAAGCTGTCTTATTTACACCGTGTGTCATGTATATTTGAAATACACACCTTTGAATAAATAAATAAATAAATAAATAAATAAACGAGAGTCGTTTTAGGAGACGTTAGATGACGTTAGATGGTAGGAACTATAACCGATGAACACATATGTTCAGCATTTATAGTTCCGACCATCTGTAGTTCCTACCATCTAACTTCTTCTAAATTGATGATTGCATTTTATGCTAAGTTAACACGAAATGCTAACCAGCGGAACCGAACAAGCGGACGTACAGAGGTGAAAATGGTATCGAACATCTTGTCTGAGTCGTCGGCAAAAGGGGATATTGCCCAAAACGTTGGACTATTCCTGTGAGGTTACACCCTGATTTTAGTATTTAGTAACTATTAGTATTAGTATTTAGAAGTATTAGTAATTTTGTATTTAGTAAGCATTCCTTTGACATAAAGGGCAAATTGGATGAAAATTAACTCATTAAGAAAAAATGAAGGAACATAGGGCTGACCGTGTTCTTGTCTACTTGAGAGGTACTGCACAATGAAAACAACGAATATAGTTCTTGTGTTTGACTTTCAGACCCATCAGGACTGGACCTAGTGCTGGTCATCCTCGGCTTGGCGGCTGGCTGCTCTGTGGTCACTGTGACGCTGCTGCTGGTGTGGCTGGCCTACCGTCGCAGGGCTGACTGGCTGCTCCACTCAGCAGCTCCACCACAAGCCTGCTGTGGCGGCGTTGGCTGCCTACACAGAGGAGGTGACTTGATCCTACCGTGACCAAGGAGGAACCGCCACCAATTACACCAATACATCATCACAGAAATAGCGGCAGGCATTTGCTTTAGTCAACAGACACCGGAGCAGTCAATCATATTAACCATAGAGCAGGGATGGCCAATCGTTTCAGCTGGTATAAGCCAGACTAGACGATGGGGAGCAATCCAATTCACACCTCCTCTTATAGGTGACACAGCTGCTGCAGTCAAATTTCACACTTAACCAGAAGTAGTCTATTATCATTCAGTGAAGATAAACAGCAGCCACAAATAGAAATGGTGTGAATGTTTTTTTTTTTTTTAATTTTTAAAAAAAATTTTTTTTTTTTATGGGG
>OMKZ01020857.1:0-11433 GCA_900302535.1 Neoniphon sammara | reverse complement strand
AAGAAAAAGCATGTACAGCAAATAATAATAATAATAATAATAATAATAATAATAATGATAATGATCAATTTATAAAATTGCAAATATGTGGATATTGGCATAGCCACATCATACAGCAACAAAATCATTTTTAATTATTCTTAACACACATTCCAATCAGTGGTAAGCTTTAATATTAAGAGCTCTCCTATCAGTTTTAATACTGCAATGAACACTGACTTCATTAATATATAGAGGAATTGCAGAAATGTTCCATCATTATAAACACAAGACGCACACAGAATAAATAGCAGTTTGCTGTTGTGCTTTGAACCACAACTTATTGTAGGTGTGTTCTATACACAGACGGCTCCTCACGTGACAAGCACAATGAATTCAATGACATTTTTCTTTTTTCCAAGAAACAGGTCATTATTACAGACATTATTTCTTGATTTACATTCAGTAATTCATGAGAGCATGACTCCACAAATAATTCACAAAGAGCCAGTATGCCTTTTTTTTTTAAATAAGTCACTGTCAGTTTTCCAGTCACTCAGTTCCATAATTTTAAAAAGCAGATTGCAGTTTCCCCCTGCAGTGCTTTTTTCCTAACAGGATGAGGTATTTGCTAGAAGAGATGCCTCTCTTCATCACTCCTCTCTCTGTCTTGCAAGTGATCTTGCAATCTTAGCAGTGCAGGATCTTAATGAATGCCTTTCTGAATTCAACATTGAAGGTGGTGTATATGATGGGATTTACAGCACTATTGACGTAGCCCAGCCAAGTAAAAGCATTATACATCTCAGCGGGAACCTTGCATTTGGTGCAGTGGGTGTTCAAGATATGCGTGATGAAAAACGGCAGCCAGCATATGATGAATACACCTAAGGAAATAAAGGAGAGAAGGAAATGTTACAGACATAGAGAGAGTGAGACACATACATATAGCCAAATCCAGACAAGCGCCAATGGCAGATGTTTTAGCTATTATCCATCCAGAAAATCCAAGAAAGAAAAAATTCACATGAATCAGAGTGCATTTTAACATTGTGTCATACTGCAGTGGTGAGTCCAGCGGCACAAAATGAATAAATGTAAAAGTCTCATGCTGCTCGGTAGCTGCTGTAGACTGACCCTGGTCGGCTCCATACAGGTGTGTGTGTGTGTGTGTGTGTGTGTGTGTGAGAAGGGGGTGGGGGGGTAAGCTCATCACAACACGAGTCCATCCATTTCCCCCGGCCAACTTTACTGAGTCAATTGGTATATTCCCTGAGCTGACAACAGACTGACTGTGTTGTGCATAGATTTACAGCAAGGTTGAGTTAACAAATGTTGTGCTACCTTCGAGGTACTGAAACATCAGAACCAGCTTCTGCACCACAACTGGGGCTCATTAGTACATGTCCAGCTTTGACAATCTAACCCTAGTCCATGTGAAATTTTATTTTATTGTGGGTGTTATGTTTTTTTAAAAACTGTTACATCCTTAGGAGGGTAGCATGTAGGTTGTGCTGGTGTGTGTGTGTGTTTTTTTTTTTTTTTTTTTTTTTGGTGATTGCTGCAGGTCTGTTGCTGTTGCTGGGATGGCCAGCTCTCATATCCTGTTGGTGCTTCTCCACCCCGCCTCCTCATTGGCTGACGACCTCATCACACCTGAAACCAACAAGGAACTGCAGCAGTATAACACTGCGGGAGCCTCTCTTCAGGGCCTATTGGTCACCTTGTGTGTGACCTAACCTTTGGTGTTAGTTGACTGGTATTGTAGTCTTCTTGGTAGACTATTGTGCTTTGTATTATGTACTTGTGGACGTTTGTATTAGCTAATCTAGTGGTTGGTTAGAAAACCTGACCTTCTCTAGCAGGCATCAGAAAGCTCTGTAGGGGTGAGCTGCCATTTTATTTAGGTTTCCCAGTTTTCTCCTGTTTTTCTTAGTTGAGGAGCACAGTATTGTTTTTTAAGTTTTTTTGTTGTCAGTTTAGAGACTTTTGGTTCCTGGGTTTTGTTTGTTGTTTTGGCCTTGGTTGACCCTTAAGATTGTATTTAAGCTTCCTAACTGTATGTCAAATAAATAGTCTTTTGATACCCAAAGTCCTGTTTTTCTGTTTCTTTTCATTTTCCCTGTGTTGCCTCCCTTTTTCTCCTAGACAAAATTAAAGGTTGCAACAAAAAACACCATATCTATTTAGTTCAGCAGCCCTCTACTCAGCTAGGCGAGTGGTTTTCAACCCTGCTTCTTGGGACCCACTACCCTGTTGATTTTCATCCTATTCTTCTAATTTCATTCTATCCTTCTAATGAGGGTTTGATTTACATCTGATATGCAAGAAACATGTAATGCCAACTGTACATGCAGTGAACAGTCTTAAGGACAGACAAAAAAGCAGTATCTGTTCTCAAGGACCATGGTTGAAAGCCAGTGCAACAGCCCTATGGTGTTTTTGGACTTGAGCAATAGCTGACTGGTAGCTTTATTGCTTGTATGGTGGGGAGCACATGCTGTAAATCTATTGCTCATCTGTAACTCTTTTATTTTATAGCCTGTATAAATGTTTGTAGGAGGCTAATTACTAACATATAAATCTCCTCTAGGGTCACGCATAAAATACCTTGGGCATTTTTTCTGCTGCTCCAGGCCAAAATTGCAACTTGCAATCCACTATATTGCCTCAGGCAGTAAGAAGGCCAGAGGTGGACCAGTACTGTGAGGCACTTTAGTTTTTTACACGCTCAGATATGTACATAGTTAGACTCTGACAGACATCTGACTCCTGACAATGAACAAAGATCTTTCCCTTACTGTCTGTCTTATCTCCAGGCTCCTTTTTAGGTTGTACCAAGGATTTAGAAAGAATAAAACAACACCTGCACAATCGGTCAGGGAACTCAAATTGCTGGGAGATTAAACAAAGGAGGACACCTGCTAAATTGTACAGGATTAGCTACATTATGATAAAGTCAAATAGAAACACATATTTGGTCTCATCTGCAAAGAGAGTGTGTACAAACTTAATGAGCTTCCCTAGAGGTGTGATGACAGTCACTGTGATAATAGTGCAAGCTCTTTTGCATGTAGTAAGTTGACAAAATGACAGGCTTTTGGTTGTATATGCAACTGGTTTCTCGTGAGGCCGTTAATGTTTCAGCATATAAACTTGCACATAAAACAATCATTTGACAGACTTTGGAATTGTATAACTGATTGTGGTTCAATTTATAGAAAATGGCAAACAAAAAAGAAAATAAAACATCCAGTGAACTGAGGAAAGAACAAACTCACCTAGGACAATGGCTAACATCTGAGTGGCTTTCTTCTCCTTCTGCTGGGAGATCTTTCTCTTGCTCATACTTTTCACAGATGTCTGAGTCTTGCCATTAGGTAAGGCCTGCGTCTGGAAGGCTTTGGCCACAATGGGTGCCGGATCCACCAGGACCTCCTTGGTAGGGTCTCCGTTCTTTTCTGATTTTACGCCCTCCTCAGGTGGTGTGGGGGGCGAGGAGGTGGGGCTAGCATTGGCCTTGGTGGGTACCAGTAGCTGGTGGCTGGTAGTTGGAGCGTCTCCAAGAGCACACTGTGGCTGCTGCTTCTGTTTCAGGCTGCTGCCGCTGTTGTTCAGCTCATCCAGCTCCAGATCTTCCCCCTCATTGGCTACATCTTTGATGAATATCTGAGGAATGGTTAAGATAAGCAGAAAAGGCATGGATTCAGGTGACTATTATTCAGCTACGTGTTTGTAAAATGCATGACATTTAAACTAAACAGGTATTATCACTCCTCCATTCTTCAATTTGTGTTTGCTGCCAGCAGAGGAAAAGGAGTTTTTTTTAACCTATATTATCTCTGAGATATGGAGCAAATATTCAAGCTGACAGCTTCCTAAATCTTTCAGAGATAGAACAAATATCTTCTTCCTCCAATTAACCTTTTTATTACAAATGAAAGCTATAAACAAAAACAAACCAAAAACTGAAAACACACCACTTTCTTCTTGTTGGCAGGAAAACTCCCGTTAGATTTAACAATCATGGTGCACAGCCTCACATCCTCTGGATGAGTGCACTTATCCTGAAACAAAAACAGCTGTGTCAGGAGAGCAGAGGGGACAAACCACAACCGCCAAAAAGACGTCTAAGCCCAGATGCCACACTCTACCACTTCAAATAAGGCTACACGTAGCTTTGGCACAGAGACTCTATTAGGCAAGAATCTTATCTGCAGAATAAAAATCAATTAAAATGACCTGAAAATTCAATACAATGCACAATGACACAATCTCATCCAAGAATACACATTATAAGTGAAAGTCCACTGTAATTAGATTTGACAAGACATACTCAGATCAATTAGCTTAATATTACAATTGTAAAATTTAAATTTTAGTTTGTCATAAAAACTGCATGAGATATTCTCTACATTATGTCTACGTTCCTTGAAAATCATCAATATGAATGTTTTCCAGCCTGCCATAATCTTAACTGTTCACACACACACACACACGCACACACGCACACACGCACACACACGCACACACACACACAGAGACCACAGGGTAAAGCCATGCATGAACAGGGGTAATGTAGTGTGCCAGATGAAAAGCATTACTGCGCTGAACCCATTGAGCTTTGCGATGTCAGTGAAATCAATAACCAGAAAAGCAAAAGGGCATTTAAGGCCCACCATAATTACTGTTGCATTACGGTTTTTGACACAGAAACCTGCCAGTCTAGTAAAAGTAACATTAAGATTGAAATGGGTAGGGAGGAGGAGGGAAAACATTCTGATAATGCCTGAGGTATAAATGAGCCTTGCCCTTTCAATCCTTTGTCTTAAATGTTAAATTGAGGAAATTATTGATGGCATTTTCATGGTGAGAACAAAATATTTGCTGTGAAAATGAACGTTTTATATTTCAGAGTTATCAACCAAACAAACAAACAAAATAAGAAAAAAAAAAAAAACTCTACAACACTATTCAGATCTCTACAAAGGTTCCTAAATGTCCACTGAGGCACAGACAGAAGTTCTGGTATAACAGAGGTCCATATGAATTCCAGTCATATTACTGAGGTTTAAAAAAAGTGAATTCATTCTAAACAAGGCCTTTACTGCTCACTCACCTTCAGTGAAGCGGACATGTCATGATCAGCGGCCTGACAGGCGCGCTGCTTTGGTTTTGTGTTGACGCGTTTCCTTCGTTTCCGTAGCACCACGTAAATTTGCACATAAACCAGCAGGGTGATGATGAAGGGAACGTAGAAGGACACGATGGAGGAGTACACCACGAATGCTGGATTGGCGATCACACAGAGAGACTCATCACGAGTGGCTGCGGAGAGAAGCACATGGTGGATTCAGACTTGAGACTGCATGTTGGGCACCAGCCAGCCTGGCCTCCATTTAAAGTCCAGTGACCCCAATTGTCTTTGATAGTGTTCAAGTACTTAAACAGCTTAATGACACCAATTCCAACATTGTTCTTTTCAGGCCCTCTGACTCTCTAAATACTTTCCACAGTGAAGTGTTTTAAAGAGCGCATTAGCTTCAAATGTGACACCCGTGTCTCAGAGCCTATGGGTGCTCTTTCACTGACTGCAATCTAAATTTTGAGAACAGTTGAGAATTCTTTTGAAAATTAAACCACTCCTGTCCTTCACATCACACATTTTTTGTCCATTCACTTACAGAAGAGAGAAGGTTTTTCCAAAATGCTGTCAAAAGGTCTGATTCCAGATACAGAGAACAAATCACCACAGTTTTAACCTCTTGGCACCAGTTACACGTCAATTTTAGAAATTATTTTAATATTTTGCTGAATGTTTTAAAACATGGCATGATTCGACCCTTTAAAATCACTCCCTAAAACCTATTTTAGAACCTTCCTTTAAAAACTTGCTGTAACAACTTTATTTTATTACTACATTATTGAGTAATTAATTAACTTGACTCATTTATTTTTTACTAATCTTGTGTGTTGTCTTCTTCTTTCATAGAAAAAGACAATGTGATAATTATCTATTGATAGTAGAGATTCACTCATGCAGTAAATGTAAATGGATTCTGTTATTGTCATTGTGCCTTGGGTGTTGGTCTAACATTAATAAAAACTGCACAAGCATTTAAATGATGTGTCAACTGCAATAGATTACCTGTCATCTCGCAAAGAGTGCCAAAAAAATGTAGTGTATAAAATATAACAACAAATGACCATTCATAATGTATAATATTTAATATGAGATTTTAACACTGCGCAGACTTGGGTGTAAATGATAGTATATTCAATAGTGTCTCCTCAGATACCACAAAAACACTTTTGCCTAAGAACACAGCTTTTGTTTGAGGGGACATTAGAGCAGCTCTAAGTAGGAAATATCTGCACTCTTACCTGTGTTATTTAGGCCGAACAACAAGGGGCAGGATATGGCAAAAGACAACACCCACACTACAGAGATCATAACTGTAACCCGTCTCCTGGAACTGTAGCGAGTGTTGTACAGCATTGGCATCGCAACTGCTGTGTAACTGAAAGATCAGAGGAAAAAATACAAACAAATGAAAAACAAGCAAAACAAAAAACAAACAAAAAAAAACAGAAGCCAGTTTGGTTAGAACAACTGTGGCAAATGATAACTCTACAGTATGTGGCCGCCTGCAGTTTGTCTTGTTATTTACTCTTAATGTCCAAAACAAAGAAGCAAAATGATCAACCAAAGTCTCAGTTTTTGTCAGAAGCTTATGCCACCTGCTGTTTTTATTTCAGCAACTTTTGAAATCTCTCCCAATGGATAGAGAATCCTTTCATTATGTTTCAGATCATTTTTAGCGTTCTGAGTCAATAATGCATTTCAAATTGTTCTGTTAGATTTTAGGCTTAAATTTTGTTAGCCTTTAGGCATGAAAGCAGTTCTGCTTTGAACAAAAATGTTGGCAGAGGAGAATACACTTGATGAATGCACAGTAGAAAACAGAAATACTGCATGTTTCTCCATCACAAAGAGCTGCCATTTAAAGCTTAGCAAACCTTTAATCTTTTATTTTAATATTTACTGAGGACTAAAGTGTATCTAAGATGAGAGCTAAAAAAGCACTAGAAACTTTCTGCTCTAGGGATTAGAAGTTGCCAGGGCCACAGCCTGGTACAGGTATTTAACTGATGTAAACATATAAAGGGATATCTTTGATGTATAATTTTGAATTGAATTGAACTGAATTGTATGAATTGAATTGAACTGAACTGAATGTTCCCGCATTTGTTCTTCTGTTTCTCTAAACTACTTTTGTTTCTTTTTTTAGGATTCCTCACTGAAACTGAGGAGAACAAGTTCTCTTTTTCCGCATTTATTCTGCATTCTCCAACATATGGCCTGCATAAAAATGAGGTTATAGGAATGGTAAAGAAGAATAACTAGTTACATTACTGGATCCTTTTAAGATCATTATAAAATAAAGTAACTCTACACAGCAACTACATAATGAAGAAAGCACAACAAATTTGGGAAGAAATGCATATTTTCTCAGAAGTTTTATTTTCTGGCTAATGTGGACTGAAGGAGGAAAGAAATAGTAACCTTTTATATTAATGGTCATGTTAGTGAGAGGTAAATGCTTGATACCCGATGTACAAAGAATGGTTGTGCTTGCAGTCTTAGACTACAATCAGTAAGACAGATGAGTGTTATCTTAAATATGATCCCATATCCTTGGTGCTGAACTGACCTTTAAAATATGAATATATACTGTGGGCTGTGGTCCACAACAGGACAGAGTATGCTGTGCCTTTCTCCTAGCATCTCTAAAGAAAGACCTTATCATTTAACCTCGGTACATTGGCTGACCTTATTAGTGAGCCGGCTGAAATCCCCAGGAAATGCACAGCCTTTTACAGCATCTCGTGCATTGATTTCTTTGTAATTTGGTTTCAAAGACTTAAGGTGTAAAGCCTTCGAGCAGGTCAAGTGCTTCCATGGCTACTGTGTATGGATTTGATTACAGAAATACACATGGGAAGTCAGGATAAAACAAAGGTCTGATCTGACAAACTATTCCACATATATGTACCAATTATTTACTCTGCAACAGTTATTTGATACAGACAGGAATGTCAACCATGTAACATATGTCCTACTAATTTGACCTATTGAATATGAACTTACAGAGCTAGTAAGGATTTTTGAATTACTGCACTACCTGGAGCTGCTTTACTGATAATTAATGGGAAATAAATTAGTCTCTGAGTCCATCTGAACTTCTGCAAATGACTGTTATATAACACAGTGGTGTAGTGGTATCAGTGTGGGCACTGAGATGTGTCCTTATCCCAAGGATAATGATCCTGGGTACTGTCACTCATCTTTCAGTGCTTGCTGTTCATGAGCACAGAGTGAGCAGTCCTAAGGCAGCTTAATTATATTTTCATGTAAAAAATGTATGCTATTCCCCTTTAGCGTGCTTGCAGCAGTCTTCAAAGACAAACAATAGGCTTCTATGAGATTATTCAGTCTAATTCCCTACATATGAGAAGAGCACTTTGTGTTCTATTACTTACTTCAATACTTTATGTTTGTTTGTTACTTCAACAGTTGAAATTATTGTATATTTACCCATATAACCATAGTGAATATTTTTACTTTGCATTCAGATGCAAAATGAAATGCAGCCAAGTAGAAAATCATGCAAAATTAAATCAGCAATATACTACATGTATAATGGTGTCTGTTCACAAGATACCATCTGTCTAAGGCTGCATTAGTAGTACCACTAGGCCTTCTGTCCATGCTCTGCAGGTGTGAACAAGTGGCCTCCACTTGGATCCAAGGCAGAACATGACGTTCAAAGTGTCCAGCAAGTGTGCTCTATGGCCCTGGAGGAAGAGGCCATATCTAACCTTGGGCTTTCCCTTAGGCTTGGTGATTACAGAAGCCTTCCTATGCATTTGGTTGACAGTTTGATAGCACAAGATGGCAATCAGACTATGAAGTGCAGAGAAGCTAGAGCTGGAACTCTGCGCTATGGCACTCAAATTAAGACTGAACAGTTAATTAAAATATTATCTAAATCGCATTATTGCCAAATGCAATGAGTCCAATCACAGAAGCTGCAATATTCTGATAAAGGTAAAATTACAATGAATTACAAATGAATTGTGCTGCTACAGAGATGCCCTGGCCATCATATCTGTACTCCGCACACATAAGAAAACATGCTTGCTTGATACAGATCCCAGCAAAAATCACATCATCATCATTTTAATGTTGTTTTTTTTACTGTGAAAATTAAATTATGATGCTAACATAATAATTCCCACTAAAATCAAAATAATCGCAATATGATTTTTGTGTCATATCATTCAGACCTAACTCAAACATATACTATAATTCTTAAGGCACATTGTGGTCAGACAACACCTCTGCATGTCTTCCATAGAAACCATCAGGGGGACAACAGGTCATACCAAGTATCTGGTATCACTGGCTAGACTGTCTACACTATGTCTTACACAGGGACCAACAAGGTAACCACAGCTGCTGGTGGATCTGAAGTGGCCAGAAAGACCTTGACTGCATATACTGCACATGCTTCTCAGTGCTCAAAGAACCAAGGAACCTGCCCAGGAGGCAGGACCTACTCTTACAACTAGTTTCATATCTGGCATCAAAAACTAAACTGCCTGCAGCTGTGCTCATTCCTGAAGGATTGTGAAAAGGCTGTGGTCCAACACATTTTTAACAGAGCGCGTTTCACCAGCCTGTGCCGGACCATATCACTGTTATTCCCGCAGTCCCTGCTGGATGACAGTAGTTCAGCCTCTGTACTTTGAAGGTCTATGTGGCTGCCATTTCAGCTTAGAAGGTTAGATGAAAAACAAACTGTGGCGTCTCAGTGGCAGAAGCCCCCATGAGTTCTGTTGAGTTCTTGCCCATGGTGCTAGAAGCCCTTTATCTATATCCCTTTGAGCCCTTGGGGCAGCTGAAGCTTAAGTGGCTGTCTGCCAACACTGCCTTTGTTCAAGCTATAGCTTCAGCAAACCATGTGAGCGAGCTCCAAGACTTCTCCATAAGCCAAGTGCGTATGCCATGGCTTTTTGCTGGCTTGGGGTTGGCACTTTATTGTTGGAAAGCACACTGGAAAGAGCTATCTACCAGACACAGAGATGATTTTGGTGCCATCTTCTCACCAGATACCAAGTAAGGTGACCAGTTGGCCATGCTCCCAAAAAGTCAGTGCAGTCCTTTAAGCGGACAACAAATTCATGTTTCCTTATTCATTCTGGAAGTGTGGCAAAGTGTGGAATAACATATCATGGAAAATAAATGCAGACCAAGGGTAATTGTGAGGCCCTAATCACTGAAAATAGACTTAGAAACAGGAAGAAAACAAGAAGTATTACACACTCTTGCTCTATATGTATTGCTCATTTATTTTGAAATACATATGGAGTGTGTAACATTTTTTTTCCACAGTTTAGAATACAACATGATGATTTTCAAAGAGCTCCAGTTTTTTATCATTCCTTGTGAAAAGAGTAAAATTAATGCCCTGATATAACAATTTTTTTGTTCATAAATTGGTGCTTTCATACAAATAGATAATTGTTTTGTTGGAAAATATCCATTCTTAAGTATGAAATATCACTATCAAAAAGGCATAAACAGACATGCGGTCAGTGAAAGCCACACACACACACACACACACACATACAAAGAGCCCTCCATTCCACCAGGTATACGGTTTCTTTTTTTACTTAAAAGCTAAAGATTTCCATTGCAAATCTGTGCAGGAAGTGTGACAGGCATTGGAACTGAACAATATGTGAAGGAGCAAACTCACCGATCAATGCTGATGGCACAGAGATTGAGGATGCTGGCTGTACACATCATGACATCCAGAGTGACAAAGATGTCACAGTGGATCTTGCTGAAACGCCACTCTCCCACCACCTGGAAGAGAAAAACAACAACAAATGGGAGTTTACAGTGATAGTCAACAGAACAACACTGTTCCGTTAGCCCAGCGAAGACAGCACCTCAGTGAAAGTGATGTGTTTTTCCTTTGCAACAAAAAGAGATCCTGACAGTCAAGTCTCCTTGTTTATTTTTCATATTATTTACACAACAGTAAGAAAAAGGGGGGAAGGGATGAACAGCAAGAGTGAAGCATTGGAAGATGGGATGAAAGGGATTAAAAAAGGAGCCTAAATGCACTGAGTGCAGATTAATAATTAGGGATTTGGGGCACCCTGATGGATCACCGTTTATGTTCCATTATGTTCCACGTACCACATATTATGTTGCCTGGGTTTGATTCCAGCCCGAACCATTTGCTGCATGTCATCCCCTGTCTCTCTCCACTGTACCTATCCAACTGAGCAGAAATGCCCCAAAAAATAATCTTGAAAAAACAATATTAATAATAATTGGGGGTTTGACAGAGGATGGGTGGGTTGTGGGGTTTCGTC
>OMKZ01020853.1:0-18939 GCA_900302535.1 Neoniphon sammara | reverse complement strand
GAGAATGAGAAAGGTCATCTTTACACACATGCACACACACACACACACACACACACTGGAGCTTTGTGTCATGCTAATGATGATCATTATTCACGTGGGCTGAAGGCCAGAGGAGAAACTGGACAGCCTGTGGTGCAGCACCGTTACAAACAAAAGAACAAACATTTAAATATTCACATACAGTTCTCAGCAGGAAAAATACATAAAATTATGAGGCGGCAGTGTTTTTTTTTTTTTTTTTTTTTTTTTTAGCAGTTTTTTTAAAGCATGAATCAGCCTACCACAGAGAAATGTGTTATGCCCTGAGCATTTTAAACACCTGTCCCTGCCTTGTGAGGAAAATAAACAGAAATGTGGATAATTCATTTGACAGCAAAACAATCCCTCCAAGATCTGAATGAAACCTTTCCTTCTGAAACCCATTTCACTTAGCTAGGCTTCTGGCATTTTTTTACAGTATGACTGATAGTACACAGCAGGAATGAATCCAAATGAGGATTAAAAAAGCAAAGCTGCACCTGTCACACCAGCTCCCTGTCTGTCTGTCTGCCTGACATCGCGTGTATTCTGGATTGTGTGTGTGTGTGTGTGTGTGAGAGAGAGACTGTCTGTGATCACTGTGTCTATGTGTGTACATTTGAATGTGTGTGTGTGTGCGCGCGCGAGTGCTGTCTGAGTGTATTCTTCATACATGTGCATGCAATTTTCTGCTGACTTCTGTATGTGTGTGTGTGTGTGTGTACGCTTTGGTTAGAGTGTCTGTTTGTATGAGTGACAGATGTGCCGCTCTCCCAGTACTTGCAGGCAGGCCCAGAGCTGTATTTGCCGGGGCTTTGAGTGACAGGAGGTCAGGGAACAGGGGAATGATATGTCATCCAGCCAGGAACTACCGAACAAACACCCGGTGTACGGCTGCTGCATCTCAGATGCCTTCATCTCCCTTAGTCCTCTATTCCAAAAATATTTTCACACCACACACACACACACACTCAGAAAGACATATACATGAACATGCATGGATGTGCCTACTCACACACACAAACACACAAATTCATTATTTTGTTGTTTGCTCGGTGCTCTGGGGTCTGTGGCTATAATGAGGAGCTTATTAGAAAGTTTTTCGCTAAAGTTTTGTAAACAGAGATTTCAACTTCCTCTACCATTTAGAGATGATAGTTACGCATGGTAACTCTGGTTCCATTATAACAGGCGGAGCCCTCTAATGGGGCCCCATTGTCTTGAAGACTCATCTAGTTGCCTTAGTGCACTGAAATTTGCCTGCACTTACTCAGCCAGTCTGGATGAGTCTACGGCTTCTTGCCATATATATGATGCAAATTTACTGTTATTCTTTGTTCACTACATCTTCAGTGAAATGGTGACTTGTCAGAGGGCTACACCTGTGATCACAGAACTAGAGTTACCATGTGTAACTATCATTCTATTCCTCACTGGCTTTGCCCACTAATGGGACTCTATTAGCTTAGAAGATGAAGCGCTATGACTGCACCTGCTGCAGCAACATTATGTCGACAACTTGCCTCATGCAGACATGACTTGCTTTCACCTTATACATGCATATACATTATGCATATAGTCAGGTTCACCTGTCAGGTTCGCTCCTCTCATCTACTACCAGTGAAAAAGGAACTAATGTCATGCTCAGCACTAACATCCCAACAGGGCCTAACAGCATGACCAACTCAATGAGCCTCTTCAGTGATATGACCATATAAGACACAGAGAATGTGATGAGCAGGCAGGACAGTGACCATGATGCTGCTGTACAGATCTCCACATGTAGAATGCACTCATATTGCTGTTGGAGGGTCTCGGGCCCCTGATACATCAACTTGTGAAACGCCTTCACAAAAGGTAATGAGTGAGCCTCTGTTTTGTACCAGGCACAGAGGTTGCACCAGGCAAAACTGTTGCAACCTCTCCTCCCTTTCTTCAGCATTGGGAGGAGAAAACGTGTCCAACATTACCATCCAAGATAGATATTAAAGAGGTATTGATGTTGTTAGGTGTAAAGGGCAAGATATGTCTGAGTGTAACAGTGCCCAAATCCCCCTTTCACCAGCGAACAACTGGAGTGTGCGGATAGTGCACACAAATCACTCAATCTCCTAGCCAACATCAATACCCGCAGCAAGACTGCTGATTCATTGACAGTGCTTTAAGAGAGGTCTGCTTAATAGACTGAAATGGCTCAAGAGAGAGAGGGCTTTGAGAGCTGAAGCCAAACCCCACTGGGAGCAGGCAGGAGATATCACTGAACATTTCCGAGCCCCCTGCAGGAAACATTTCAGCAAAGGGCGACCAAACAACGACCTCTCCCTGAAACCTTCACAACAAGAGAAGATCACTGACATATACACTGTAATTATATGATACACCAGCCCCTCTCCGGTACCTGTAAAACAAAGGATAAACCCAGACGAATAACTGAATGGACCAACATCCCTTTCCCTACACATTTTTTTGGAAATCCAAACAAAGCTGAGGACCGCCACTGCCAACAGTTGCACCTGTCTGGCTACTGGAGTGTGGACTCCAAGGCAGCGGTTTGGATGAGGGCTGATCCCCCAGCACAGGCCAGCTCAAAGCGGGGCTCCTGGTAACTGGAAGATGTCCCCGCTGGAAGGCTGCTCTGCTGTGCTTGGTAGGGCAGCCTGAGAAGGGAGAGGGCCAAACCAGAAACTCAAGTGAGGCCCTCAAGTGCTCAAGTGCCCTAATCCTGATCTTCCTTGAACAGAGGAGGCAGGCTGGGGAGAGAGCATAATATAACAACTATTGGCTCGAGCTGAAGGGATTGACAAGTGTGAGGCTTTATTCTCAGTCTGGCCAGCCATTTGAAGATGACAGTGGTGTATCCCTTACACATGCTGGCTCTTTTCTTTCATCAGATGCAAGTTCATCATTATCAACATTCTGGCTGCTGAGGCCTTGGGAAGGGGGCTTTGCAATAACGAGGTGACCTGCCATTATTATGCCTTAGTAGTGTGGAGCACAAGCAGACCAGGCAGTGATGTGACAATATGGGCCCTCTGTGATAGATCATGTTATTAAGAAAACACTCACTCACTCTCACTCTGTTAGACAGCTAACCTGCCACTCATGTCTGGTTTTTTTTTGTGTGTGCAAGAGATGAAGGAGTGTGGCAGCTCTGGAAATAATGGCTGAGAAACAAACCTGGCCAGTGGTGAATTTGTCAGTGAGCTTTCCCTTCAGGTGGGCCAATCGTTCAAACGCGTCAGAGCTTTGCCCGATAATTCTTGAATGAGCTTGAGCCTATCAAGGTAGCCTGTTGCCCTCACAAATTAACCCTGTGAGGCCGGTGGAGAGGAGGGTCTGAGAGAGACAGCTAACCGGCCACAAATGTTTATCTCTCCTGCAGAGGGGAACCAGAGGGTGGCCAGAATCTACCAGAACTGGTCCGGCAGCATCACATCAGTGTCACAAAGAGTTCTATGGTGGTCATGTCCCCGCCACCCCCCAGCGGTAGTGGGGCATCAGTTGGGAACAGACTAGGCCTATGGAGGCTACATAGCTGTGTCAGACAAAATAGAAAAACAGTGATTTAATAAATAAATAAATAAATGCTATTTAAAAACACAGATGACAAAATGTGCTGAATGACAGTTTTCTCTCAGGGCACAGCTGTCATTCAGCAGTTAGCACCATGGACAGGGCAGCGTCGTTGTCCCTGGTGCCAAAAATAGCTGCTGTTTTTCACTGTCTCACACTCACCGCCTGCTGCGTGAATGCATATTTGGAGGATATAAACTTTAAGGTGCGATGGGATTACCAAAATCACAAAAAAAGTTCTCTTCCTAAGAGCTACATCCTTGACACTTCTCAAATGCTCTGGGAAATTCTTTGTTGTGAATAACAAGTCAAAGAAGGAGCCTATTAACGTGTAGATACTCAATATATAGTCTATTTCTTGTGTACAAAGACTAAATATTAAATGTATTAATCTATAAAACAGTTGCAAGCCGCTTCACACACACACTTCAAATGTATAAAAATAGCAGAGTAGAAACCGTGGCCGTCTGTCTGACGCTGCTGCTGGACATTAGAACATTGAACAGAATGGCTGTGAATTGGCTGCGACAGACACACGTCTCACACAACAGTGCAGGAATGCTTCCTGCGGACACTGGACTTTAGGAGACAAATAGCATTTGGGCAGAGAGACAAAGAAGAGGTAGTTGTCATTGCAGCATGGCCAGAGATATAAGACCAGGTCAGACCGTCTCCTCATTCTGCCTCACTGTCATCACATTCCAGCCACAGCTCAGGGGAGAGATGGAAAAGGTCCAGCGCTGGCACTGCTATCCCCTGAGACAAGGCACTCAGCGCAGGGATCGATGAGATAACCAGTCTGTGGAGTCTAGTGGAGTGTCAGACGATGCCATCCTTGGCAGTATTGTTGTCTTCACGTGCTGAAGAATAGTGTCTGTAGAATACAAGGAGTCTCACCAGTAATCATGCCAATAGAGCCCATCAGAAACCTGTGTGAAATTATAGTGTCTTACTTTCCTTCCCATTCTGGCATTTTATCACCCATTGTGGACATGGGCCCAAATTCATATCCACTTTTGGACACAGCTATATCCACCCACCACATTGTAGTCACACAATAAAAGCAGATTTAATAAAATACCATGTTAAACTTCTGAAAACTTGCAATATGCTATATTACAACTTATTTGGAAGACACAGGATTGTAGGATGCAACAAATTTTCAGAGAAAAATGGTGTTTGCACCACTAGTTTTTAGTTACCATGAGAATTGCTTTACCCAGAATCACTCAGGTATAATTTCAGTTACATCGTAAGCCTATGGCAGTATTCACTGAACAATGCCCACCAAATGTCTTATTAATTAGAAAATGATGGTCTGAGGTATTTAACTCATATCAAAGCAAGAATAATAAAGGACGTACATGGCAAAATGGTTGTCTGCTAATGGAATTAAAAATGACACACACTCCTCTGAGGAATGCCTTTCTGCTAACATTAAATGCTAAATGCCTCTTTTCACTCTGATGTTAAAATCAATGACTCCAAATGAGAGTACAGATTTTTTTTTTTTTTTTTTTAGAAGGGGAGCAAGCCTGTGAAAATGCCAGAGGAAAACAGGCGAGCAGCGGCAACGAGAAGCAGGCGGATGGTGTTTATTAATGAGTGGGACTTGAGCAGAGGAATAGAGATACATTATCTGACAAGGCCAGCGCTTAGATAATGCCACACAGATGGGTCAGGATGAGCTTAACATATTAACACGTTACGTAACTCCAAGCATTGTGATTGTCTTCAGGCGCTGCCCGCGTGGGTGTTGGAGTTTTGCAACTTCGGTGTAACTGATGACTTGGTTTATGCCTATGACAGTCAGGGAAAATGCAAGATGGGGCTCTGTTTGTCTGAGTCGCAGTGAACCTAAATATGCTGGAGTCTGTAGGTGTGTGTGTGTTTTACTGTATTTAAAAACAACTGTGTTGGGGGAATAAGCTAACCCAGACCGGGCTGTCCCATGTGGAAGCCCCAACCACCCCGTTTTTCTCATCTCCTACCAATCTAGAGTGGTGGCTGGCAGAGACGAGACACCTATAAAGTAAACACCGCAGCAGACTACAGACTCTCCACTCCCTGCCTCATACATGCATTCACTCATGCAGGCAGGCAAACAAATATGCACATACTTGCACACACACACACACACACACACCAACACTCCACTGATTTAAGCCCATTGTGTACATGGAGATGCAGAGTAAATGTTGGCCTGAATGGTCGGATGGCCTTGGCACAGTTATTGTGCTGAACCACGCTTCTTGTGCTGCCATCCTCCTGGCAGACCAGAGCCCTCCATTCCTACTGGGGCTCAGGTTTGTATTCTGCTTCCTTTGCCCCTGTCTGCTTTGTTGTCTGTGCTTGTCTTGGTCAGACTTCGGCATTCCTGTGTTTTTTGCCAGTACTAACTGCCTGCCCATCTCTCTGTCTGTCTGTTTGTCTGTCTGTCTGTCTGTCTGTCTGTCTGTCTGTCTGTCTGCTTGACTGCCTGCTTTTATATCTGTAAGTCTTTAGTGGCAGCAGTATATTCTGCACCCCGGAGCACTGTCAATTCCCAGACATCCCCCAGAGGGAGACACTCAAAAACTTCCACTTTGGGTTCATCGACAGTATGAGACAGTGTTGGTATGCTATGCAGCATGAAGCAGAGTGAGTAGGATAGGGAAATTTCATAGAAGTTGCCAGAGTTTCTTAGAAGAATGAGAGCAGAGTCCTCACAGCATAAAATGCTGTAATATCCAACTGGGAATGTGACTATAGATAGCAGTATGGCTCCAACATGTCCTACTGTTGTAATGACTGCAGGTGAAAGACAAAATTGCTCTTTGATTTTGGGTATAGCTTTTTATTTTTGTGGTGGTCTTTCTTTCTTTCTCTCTTTCTTTCTTTCTTTCTTTCTTGAATCCACCAGTGCTTGTACCATCCATCTGGTACACACTCTGTAGTGGTTGAAACTGACAAGAGAAGCTATGGAGATAAAAAAAAAAAAAACAACAACCCCTCACACGTGGTTGGCAAAATTGATTATAATCTCACAAAAATTGATTATAATCAAACAATACCAAGCTCAGTGTCCATGTCAACTCGGTGAGCTATATAACAGGTAATAAAAGCTATTCCCTCCTTTATAACCGCCTGTGTATGTTTTCAGGTTACTTCCTGGAGTTGCTGAACCGCTCAGAGGTGGCTCTACAGGAGACCTTCGCACAAGCTTGGGGTTCTTTTTACTCCCAGAATGCCCAGGTCTTCTCTGACCTGTACACAGAACTGAGGCGCTACTGCCGAAGCGCCAAAATCAACCTGGAGGAGGTGCTCAACGACTTCTGGGCCAGACTGCTGGAGAAGCTTTTCAACCAGGCAAACAAGCAGTACCTCATAGGTACGTTACAACCCTCCTGTAATATAGCAGTACCAACCAAGACATCATTCTTTATTTTGATGATGCACAAATAATTGTGTTACATAAGTGTTTTGTTTGAAAGGTTTCCTTTTGAGTACTGTACAAACAAAGAAGAGAAAACAAGAAAGAATGCCAGCTAGTTTCATAGTTACCTAAAGAGTTTGGATTACAACCACTGCCTTTTTATACTATTCATGACATTGTTTTAAATGGGAGGTGATAATCTTCTTCCTAATGTTGTGGAGGAATGTGGTAAGAGTTTTGTCATGACTTCAATCCATGAGCTTTGAGTGTATTCACATTCAATATTTATTGAATCTCACTCTTGCAGGGGAGGACTACCTGGAGTGCGTCTCCAAGCAGACGGAAACGCTGCGGCCTTTTGGCGACACGCCCCGCGACCTCAAGCTGAAGATCACACGCACATTTGTGGCCGCCCGTTCGTTCGTCCAGGGCCTGGTGGTCAGTGGAGACGTGGTGCGCAAGGTGTCCCTGGTAAGACCTCTCTCTTTTTCTGTCTTTCTCTCCCTCCCCATCTCTCCAATTCTCTTTCTCTGCTGTTCTCTTCTCTTTTATTATCAACACAGATATTGCCCTACAAAGACAAAAGGCAGTAATTTCCTAGAGAGTAAAGCTGAGAAAAATGACTTTTAAGTGTTTTTGTTGTCTAGACAAATTAGTTTTAGGCTGACAATTGGAACAGTGCCATTTTTTTGTCTTTTAATGAGGTAAATTTATCTACATATTAATTGGTATGAGTAAACAGTAACTTCACTTCAATAGTAACTCCATATTTATAGTCATCAGTCACCAAAGTTACTGTTTTTGCCTTTGCCTTTTGGCCTTGGTTACACCGTCCTATTTTCTCTCAATAAACAAAACAGTAGACGCAGGATATTTGCCCACAATAAAAAGCAGGTCTTTACTGTTCCAGATATGACAATAACTCCTTTTCAACCAAAAATAAAGTTACTGCATTTTGGCTTTGCAGGCCAGTATGGCATTCGCTGCTCTGATTTTCTTCAGGATCGCACCGCCTTACAAATTTCCTTCACTCAACCACTGTGATGATTATTCTCTTTCTCTTTCAGGTTGTTATTGCCTCTGTCAAGTCCAGTTCTTCTATTCTCTTTAAAGCTGAATTCTGTTGCTTTTGATAGGAGCCGCTGACACCCTCACATACTTTGCTATTTACCAGTCACTTATGTCCCCTAAAGCTAACCTTCTTTTAACCTTCAACTCATTGGTATTCTTGTGTTCAGGAGTCTGCACCCTGATATCTGCACACAAACACACATACACAAACACACACACACACACACACATAGTCTCACATGCACACACTTTTTACCTATCTGTGGGCATAGTAAACGGCAATAGCAGATCGATGGTGGTGGAAACGAGAGGCTCCATAAAGCATGGCCCAGGGCTCAGGCAATCAGCCCCTGCAACAGCAGTTAATGTCAGCGCCACACTGAAAAATGTCCCCCAAGGCTGTGGGGAGGGTTAATGTCAGCACACCCAAGAGAAATGGCCCCCTCCATGTAAGAGACAAGAGTAAGGTTAAGATCAGAGCAGAGACTGAGAAATCATCCCGGCTCCTGAATGGGTGTGGGGGGGCGCAGCATTGGTGCACTGGTGAAAAATACCTCCCATCACGCACTGGCAGGGGAAGCATTGAGAGTACTGCACCCATGAGAAATAAACACATCCTTTGAGAGAACAGACGGTTGATAATGTTGCACCTGAGATGAATATTGCAATTGTTTCCCTGTTGAAATATGGGAAGGCTGGGATTTAGGTAAGCGTGAAAGAAAAAAAAAGGAGAGGGGGAGAAGACAGAATGGTTCTGTGACAGAAGTCCTTGTGACTGACATGGTTAAGTGTGTAGTACCTGTACCTGACTGCAAGACCATACATTTGGATGCATGTCAAAGGAAGCATTAATGTAATCCTTATCCCTTGCACTTTGATGTATGTATTCTGGCTAGCGTTGCCAGTGTCATATGTACACGTATGAGAGCGGGGCAGCTGGCCTAGCATCTCTCTTTGTTTCTTTTTGTCCCAGAAAATAGGTGAGCCGGCTCACCACCTACAAACAAGGACCTGAGGATGTCTCAATTAAGCACACACAGCAAAGCCACAGCCACAGGGGAATAGGACTGGGAATAACCATGAGCACAGCTAGTCCAGCAGACCAGTTAGCTCTGGCGGAGTCAGGAGCAGCACAACAATGACAGCTAGAACAGCCTGACTCGGAGCTAAGGGGCTGAAAAATAGCATTAACATGACTGCGACTAGTCTCGCGGAGCCACACGCATGAGGGAATATGAAAGCGACATTGGCGGCATAGCTTAGCTTAGCTGTAACAGCTAACAGGGGAGTGAGGAGCAGCATTAGCATGGGCAGACACGCTAACTTGGCATTTCTAGTCATGATTTATGCCCCATGGGTGTGCCCCCAGGACCAGCCAGAGCGGCTTACAGCCTCCACAAAGCTCTGCCAGCTGCAAGGTGCCAAGCTGATAAGCAGTCTCTCTCTCTGACATACACATACGCGCTGGCATATACATGCACACAGGCACACACAGGCACAAACACACACGGACACATAAATACCTTATCATTTCATCACTCCCCTCCACTGCTGCTCCCCCCCTTTTCCCCAGAGTGGCTAGATCTTATTACATATTTCCTCACTGATGCCATTTTTTGGTGCTGAAGGACATTGAGCAATGTGTTCATTAAATGAAGCTGGTGAGGGAAAATGTGTCAGTAATTAGTGCAGCTTTTACAAAATTACAAAATGTCATCCCAATGCTAATGCCAGGGCAGTGGGAGCCGCTGCCACTCTCAGTGAGGTCATGGGGTGCCGTGATGTCCGCTTTCCCTACACGCGTGCACACACCCACACACACACACACACAGACACAAAAGAGGTCTCAAGAGGGAAAGCAAGAGCAGACAGTATTGTGGTAAAAGGCATGCTGGGTCAATCTCTATAAAAGAGTGTTTCCAATTGGTGCATTCAACCATATTAGAAGCCAGATTATCAAATTTTTCTTCTGAGTTCTTCCAAGTCAAGGTCCACATGGCACGGCTTGACTGACAGATGCACTGGCTTTGACCCTCTGTTCTGTTTCATATTCATAATCTGTGTGTCTGTACGTGTTGGCGACCTCCCCAACGTACAATCAGCCATTTGCTGCTGCAGTGGGTTTCACTGTGTGTGATTGGAACAAACGAGAGAGAGAGAGAGAGAGAAAGAAGAAGAGAGGAAAATAGTGGAAAGAGTATACAAAGCCCCAGTATCTTTTCCTCTCCTATCATCTTTCCTTTCCTCCTCATCAAATCTCAATCTCCTCCCACTCCAGTAAATTGTACTCCATCTCTTCTGTTGATACTGTCCAGAGTTGTGCTGCGTCCTGTACTCTCTCTCCTCTTAGTGTGAATAGCTTGATATACTAATTTGGATCCTAGCTGTCCCCTTTTCACCGTAATTCTATCTACAATTGATTGGGCGCTAATGAGACAACCGCTACTATTTATAGCTATTTATAGCTGCATAATGGGCCCGGTGACTGAAGATGTTTACCACATGCTGCCCAGGAAGGTATTACACCACACTGCTGGACTGCAGGGCAAGAGAAAACAACACTAAATTATTTTGGTGTATGTGTGTGCTCAGTATATCTTCAGTAAAAGTTTCTTGTTTTGTTCCAAGGAGATGACACTCTGTATTAGGAATATCCATGAAAAATAGGAGCTGTAGAGAAATTGGATGAAAGAGTACAAGATGGGAACTACACAGTAGCATAGCATAACAGAAAGGGACCAAGACGGGAAAAATAAATCCATTTTAGAGAGGTATCCATGAGACGGAAAGTGCAAGAGCCGTAACGTTAAGATGTGGTCCTCCCTTCCTCTACCGTATTTGTTCCTCCCCTCCTTTGCTCCAGGCTGCACCAGTTGCTGTGTCCTTAACTATTTTTTTTTTTCCGGACTGCTCCATTCCCTCGGGTGGGGGAGTGGAGGAAGTAGGCCACGCGCCACATAGCTCACTTTGGAGGCAAGGAGTCTGGAACGGCTCGCTCTGTAACACTGGGGGGGAGAGGTCGCTCATATATCCTTACTAATTACACTGGAAGGGCGGGCAGAGAGAGGGAAAGAGAGAGAGAGAGAGAGAGAGAGAACAGACTCATGTCCTAGTCTCAGCGGCTGTGGGCAATATAGAAGCTACTGACAGGTATGGGGAGCGAGTTATGAAGGATGAAGCAAGGACATGTGAGGATATGGGTATTTAAAAAGAATATAACACAGATACGTCAAAGAATTACACCTATATGCACACATCAAAGGGCTCATTTTAAATTTGCAACTTTTTGTATTCCTCTTGGGCCAGCATGTGATTAGGATGAGGTCAAATTGAGTGCAAATGTGGTGTGTGTGTGTGTGTGTGCGTGTGTGTGGTGCACTGTGTCTCTAACAGTCTTATTACTGGCCCTAATTTGACGGCACCATCTTCACAGTGCTTGGTGTGCTGCAGCTCCAGAGACACCAGGGAAGCTGTCAACATAAACCTCCAATTAGTGCCACGGAGGAGTTACACACTGTTTTATGTCTGTTGTGCTTGGCCTGGGATTCCCAGCATTAAAACTGTGTGCATGATGTAACAGTAACTAGATTAATGACCGGATCGCTGCTTCTTCTTCATCAGTATTTCATTAACATCTCCCTGTTTTCTTTTCATCCCCCGCCATCTTCCCTTGATCAATCTCCCTCAGCTATTTTTTTTTTGTTTTGTATCTCCGTGTCACTATCCTTTTCAGTCTGTCTCTCTGTTCATCCTTCCTCCCCCTCCTTTTCTCTCTTCTCTCTCACCAAAGAAGCATTTGTCTGACTCATCCTTGGCTAATGAGTGGTAAGGTGAAGATAGGAGGAGAGAGAGGGAAGGCAGGAGTGGGGCTCTGACTCATGTCTCATATGACTTGAGATTAAACCTGGGAATGTGGTTATTTCTTTTCATTTTCACGTCTTCTTCTTCTTTTCCCCCCATCTTTATTCAACTGTAATTAATTAGTTCTATTGATCTGTTTTATATACCTGAAACACACTGAGTTATTCTTCTATTATGTTAAATGTTTAGGATTAGGAAGTGACGGTGCTGAAATACATTATTTTTGATGCATGTGGATCAAAGGTATGATAGGATGAAACTTTAATGATCCCCGTGGGGAAATTGAGTTGTTACAGCCACAGTAACAGTAATAGGATGCAGGCAAGAAAAATAGAGTAAAAAAGAATAAATACAGAAAAATAACATAAACCAGGATATTGCGTGGGAGGGTGTTATATGAGCATATACCACCAACAATTCTGGGGACAAAAACTATATCCAATATGGCAACATGGAAAGAGCTTTAGAGATATAATATAGTCTACTATAGTATACGAGTTTTGTTTATGGTGGTTCTGTTTTATTAGAGCAGGGGGCAAAGCCGCTGTCCGTGGTCCTGATAATGCAATTGTAGTCTGAACATGAACTCTTCATTGTTTCCATTCAGTTTTGCCAAGCAGACTTAAGTGCACAGTGAACATGAAGTAAGGACAGAACAGACCGGACTGGAATGTCCAAAGTCTCTATGATTTGTTTTCTTGGCCAATCCCTGTTATTGTCCTATTTCCACTGTAAAGACTGTATATTTGTTGAAAACAGGTTTTAACTGTGACTTTGCTGTCGGAAGAAGAGCAGCTTCCAGGAAAAGCATCAGGCTGGCCCAGATGTCAGCTTAGAGGAGTTTTGTATGCTTAGCTGGGCTCACTCTATCACACACACACACACATACACACACACACACACACACGCACGCACACACACGCACATGCACGTATGCATGTGGGGTTTTGTATGCATAGCTGTACTCTCTTGTGAACAGAGCTTACTGGTATTAACCCAGTTTCAGTTTTCACGCACGGAGGCCCTTTCCTGAGGGAGCAGCCTTGTGGGATAGAGAGATTGAGAAGGCAGGAAGGATGGAATGAGGGATTGAGAGTGTTTGTATGAATGTCAGGGCCTTTTCAGTACATGTGAAACAAAAAACAATTTCTCCCAGAAAAGTAGTTTCCAGGGAAACAGCTGAATGAAAGACTAGCGTCAACGAATAAAAGGTCACCATGGGAGGTGACCTCCCACAGAATTGTGACTGTCATTGTCAAGCCAAAGAAATTCACATCTTCTCATCCTATTAAAGCTTCATTCTTTTGTCTGTCATACATTCAATGGTGATGGTATTGTGGAGAAGATGTTAATGGATAAAAGGCATGGCAAGGCTGTGGCAGCATATAATTAATAGTTTCATTGGTTAAATGTGCAGTTTGATCTATTGCTACTATCAGTTTTATCTGTTAGTCTCTTAGATCATAGATGCTTGGTGGACAAAACAGGTAAATAATTTTTCTTCCAGGTGGTGTATGTATGTTTATTTTTGTGTGTGCCCTACCCCAGCTGCAGCTGAGCCAAGAGTGCATGAGAGCCATGATGAGGATGACTTACTGCCCCCACTGCCGTGGTATGGCCTCCGCCAGACCTTGTGCCAACTACTGCAGCAACGTGATGAAGGGCTGTCTGGCCAACCAGGCTGACCTCAACACCGAGTGGAGGCATCTGGCAGGTGGGGAACGCGTGCACACACACAGGCATGCAGGCATATGGTCCCACAAAGGTTCACCTGACACTTACGCTGAATTCTGCAATGAGTGGCAATCCAGCTGAATCATTCTACCAATGTTCTGTACTACACATTAAACATTTCACACCTCCTTCATGCTGACTCTACCTCCCTTCTGTGCAGAAACTTTGATACAGGTGGCTAATCGCTTCGATGGCCCATCTGGTGTAGATGTTGTGATCCTCTCCCTCCCCAGTCGCATATCTGAAGCCATGTCCACCATGATGGAGAATATAGACACCGTCAACAGCAAGGTGAGAATTGCTTTGCACACATAGACTGCTGATATAACCAATATAGAATATTTTAACTTTAACGGAAATTCTGGAAGATCAAGAAAAAGATATGGATTGACATGAATTATGAGCCAGATTCATACCTACAATGTTGTCGTGTGTCTCAGCTCTCAGAGGTCAGGTTGTGTTGAGGGAAACTTCACCAGGTTAGATACTTGCTTAGATGAGGGCTTAAGCCTTGATCCCTTAGTTGAAGGACAGTGCGTCTCCTCACAAATGGTACGCTGTTGTCCCCACATTAATCTGTGCATACCCTTAACACCTATCTCACCACTGAATTTATGCTCTTGCAATGCTCCACATACCTGGTCTAAAATAGAGAGATGTGAGTCATGACAGAGTCTGCGGGCCAACCATTCACTTCTCTGTTTAATGGTGTTTGAGTAACACTTTTATGTGACCCTTAAAAGACACGGGCAGCCATGAAAATCTGGCTGTGCTGTTTGGTGAAGGTGGAAAACAGCGCAGATAGTGAGAGGGAAGACAAAGCTTCCTCTGTGCTGGTTTGCTGTTTAAGAGCCTGGCTTGGGTTGAGCCACAGCCTGGCAGACTGCCTCCTCACCGGTCATATTGGTTCAGTGCAGGGATCGCTTTACCAGCTCCAACTTCTAATCTTCATCTCCAGGGGGAACGTGCTGAGCTGATCCCA
This sequence comes from Neoniphon sammara, assembly GCA_900302535.1. Classification (NCBI taxonomy): domain Eukaryota; kingdom Metazoa; phylum Chordata; class Actinopteri; order Holocentriformes; family Holocentridae; genus Neoniphon; species Neoniphon sammara. The sequence goes on along the minus strand of OMKZ01020853.1, from coordinate 4,285 downwards.
TAGAAGTCAATTGGTGTCCATGGTTTAGTATTACAATAGACACAAATGTAGCACAGATTATCCCCTATTTGCATAATCTGTTGACGTCCAACTCAAAACCCATATGGTCTATTACTTACTTTCCCTATGAGAATGTACAGATTACAGATACTTAACCGGCTGCAATTGCGTCAGCAGCATAATAAAAGTGTAAAGCTCCAACATTAATTTATATGAATGCATTTGCTAATATGCTCAAACACCATGTGACATCTGTTACTGCTCCAATTTTGTTACAGAGCCAGCGCCATATTTCTTATACCAATATTTCAGTCTGTTATGAACTGCACAGCACTGGCTAGTTATGGTGACAGACATGACTGGAAGCTTGGGACAGGTTTATGTTATAATGATATGTATTGAGGTAGAAAGGTTTAGGGCTCTCCTAAACAGGCAAAATTGGATGACAGTTTCACTTTAGTGCTACTGTATTCTCTGTGCTGCATTAAATTGCAAGCCCCATGGGGACAAGTAGTATTTTCTCAGCAGTGAATCCTTGTGCTGGAGCAAGATGGTGATTGACTCCTGAGGTCATGCAAAATGCAAGTAGCCCTCATCATTTCTTGTCTTAAAAAGCAGAGCTGTGTGTGTAATAATACTCTCAAAGGTCATTTGTGCATTTATGGATAAGGCTGTCTAGCAAACTCTGCACAAACAGAGCAAAATGTTTGGCTGTTGCAGTACATAAGTATGCGTTTATATGATTCTGTTCAGAGAGCTAGTTTCAGCATTATTGGATTTCAGTCCTGTCAACACCAACATCAGTAAAGATTATATACAGTAGACAGTCCAATATACATATGGCAAGAGAGTAAAGTTTATAGGGCAAGTCTGAATCCTTATGGCTCAAGCTTCATCCAGACTGGTGATAAAGCACTGAGATCTATTTTGAAACTCCAGCAGGGACTTGAAAACTTTTCTCAGCGCAGATTTTTATCCAACAACATCCAACCTTCTCTCTAAAAAATCAGTTTCTTCTTTATGGTCTTTTGATAACCCGTCCCTCTCTCCTGTCACTTTGTCCTGCCCCAGTTGTTCCAGGCATGTGGGAACCCCAGAGAGGGAGGAACCAGCACCACAGGAGTGGAGGACATGATGAAGAAAGGGAAGATTATAGTGGAGGACAGGGTGGAGCCCAGCAATGGCAAACTTGAGAAACTGGTTAGTACCTGACTGAATCTCTTTTTATTGTTGCTCTCTTATGGCCTTGTTCTTGGTTTATGGTGACAATGGTACTGCTGATTATGATCCATTAAAATTTTTCCATTCATTTTAGCTTTATACAGAAAACTATAGGATGACTATCAGGGAAAGAACGCTTGAATGGGTGAATGAATCAAATGACAAACAAATGCCTGAGCAGTTGAATTAGTTATTGAGGAAGGGGTCAGAGAGGGGGAAGGTGTTTCTTCATCACTTTCTCCTGTTTGTAGCCGTATTTAGTTTACCTTTATTTGTGATTTTAGGCAAACAAACAAAAGATCATGAATCTAATGCTCACTTCTCCTTTCTTTCAGGTGTTCGATGTGACCAAGAGGTTGAGGGACATGCAGCCATACTGGGTTTCTCTTCCAAGTGTCCTCTGCGCTGACAGAGTGGCCACTGGCGCAGGGGCTGAGGATAAATGTTGGAATGGCATGAGCCGTGCCAGGTAGGGCCCATAAACACACGAAGAGACTGTAAACAGTGATAATGGCTATAAATAAACTTGAACTTGAGCTTAAAGAGATTTATTTCAAAATGAGATACCCTTAAGTGGGACAAAAGCGATGACTGATATGAGTATTGCACATGGTGTGCTACTACTGCAGTGAGAACAGGTGCGTCTTTATGGGATATACTGTAGTTATCTGTATTTTGAGTGAGTGAGTTTCACCTGTCAGTATATACATACATGCACCACATTCCAACAGGCTAGTGCTGCGCTCACGTGAATTTGGACTTTGGAATATCCATCTTGTAAATTTCCGACCTGTGACAACATTGCATTCACGGTGTCAGCGCAGAAAACAAGGAAGCTCTTTTTGTAGGTATTACCCGCATAGGAAAATTCAGAGTTTCTTCTTCTTGAGACCATACGATTATTATGTAGTGTTTGTACATCATGTTGTTGCAGCTTGGAAATTTACAAGACAAAAATTATGAGTTCTAAGTTCAATTGAATGTGACATTAGCAGCAGCAGAATGGTGTGGATGTATATAAGGCAATGTATTATTGTAAATCCTGAATTAAAGTGAGTTTGAAAGACATTGTGTTTTTGGGGCTGAAAACAAGTGCCCTGTCAGGTTATTCTGAAATCTAGCAAGAAGCTGCAACAGAGCAGTGAGTTTCTTGTCACTAAAGCTAGCAGTGAAGTTGTGCTATGTATAGTTATAAATGATGGGTATCTACATTTTAATATGGCCTGGGTTGAAAATACCTATTCTTTAACTGTGACATTAAAAGAATGGTGATTAAACTGCGAGTTTATTCATTTCACCTATGTGTGTGTGTGCGTGTGTGTGTGGCAGATATCTTCCTGAGGTGATGGGTGACGGCCTAGCCAGCCAGATCAACAACCCTGAGGTGGAAATTGACATCACCAAGCCGGACATGGCGATACGCCAGCAGATAATGCAGCTGAAGATCATGACCCACCGCCTCAAGAACGCACTAAATGGCAACGATGTGGACTTCCAGGACACCAGTGAGTGCATTTTACCCCGGCACACATCTGATGAACCAAAGCTTTCAACAAGTACTAGATTGAGGGCATTAAACCACTTTATTTCCATGCATCTGAGGACTTAGTGCATTCTTCTATCTCAGTTAACCACGCAGTCTCTGTTGAATGGCAAAGGCAGTACTATTTTAAGATGAGGGTTTATTGGAGAAAAAATGCTTGGCCTAAATCATAATGCCACTTTGAATAATTGAGGTCATATTTTGTACTACATTATGTAAGTATCATTAGGCAAGTACTTGCTGGAAAAGTCTAATCCCTTTTTCTGGGGCTCACACCTGGGCAGTCAACCTCATATTTTGCTGTTATTAGTTACGCAAATGAACGTACAGGGAGCGTGGGCAGTCCTATTAGTATGTTAATTCCACGCATATATTGTGAGGAACTAAATGTAAAAATTTTGTCGTGTTAATGGCGTGCTTTTAGGCTCAAATCCTATTCTTCTGTCTCTTTCTGCTTGTAGGTGATGACGTCAGTGGTTCAGGAAGTGGCATGTGCGCCGATGATATCTGTCCCCGGGGTCCACGCCTTTCTGTCCCCAACACGGACCGACCCAAACTCTATGCCTACCCTCCAGAGAACAAGAAGGTGGTGAAAGGCTCGGCCAATCAGAACCTCCCCTGCGTCACCATTTACCTGCTTTCATTGGTCACTTTGCTGCTCCGGCGATAATTGACAGGGGGAATCCACCAATCGGGACTGAGTTTGGGACATGGTGGGCGGGGAAAGGCTGAAAGGGTGGGAGAAGAAGTTGAGGGATAGTTACTTTGCCAAAACTAAATAAATATAAAGAAACAAAAAAAAAATACTTGGATGGACCTCCTTTTGGTCTCGGATTCGAACAAAATGGAATGACGAGTATTCATAGATGTTTTGGTTCTGCTCTTGTCTTTTATTTTGTGCTATATTATGACATCATTAGAGCTGGTCTTTTCGCATCTTCTAATATTTTGTTTCTGGTGTTTGGGTTCTCTGAGGTTATATCTGTACCTAAGACATGTGTAAGAGCATAGAGTTAATAGTATGTTGGTGTTGACACCATGGGGAGAGGGAAGGAAGAACGGGGCTTTGCATTAGCGCTGAGCCAGGTAATTTGTTATTCCACTCCTTTAAAACAGCATTTGTGTTCTGTAGGCTTATTTATTTATTAATAACTGAGGACAACAGACCCCAGAGTGGTTTCACCGCTCCCCAATATTTATAGGAAAAGTACACCAACCGCAAGCTCAAATGAAATAAAGTATTGATGAGTTTTAAAGGAGGATAATCTGGACAGCACGGCCCTGAGTAAGACCCTCCAAACCTCTTAACGCACTAAGCCCACGGCATCATTACACTCACACACAAACTCTCAGAGAGGATGAGAGCGCTCCGCGTCAGCACTTTCTGCCGTTTCATCATGTAAGCTGTAATAATAGCCGTGATCACATTCACACAGACATGATCCTCTACTGTGGGAGTAATGTGACCCTTCCACCACTCGATCCATCCACTCATCCCTACATTCCCCCTCACCCCCCCTA
>OMKZ01020848.1:0-19664 GCA_900302535.1 Neoniphon sammara | reverse complement strand
TCTGCTGGGGGGGCAGCTGGAATGGGCATGACGCCTCTGGGGCTGTATTTTTTTGGGCACCTACATGTACACAATGTTCTCTGTAAACCAATTTTTGGCATTTACTCCCTATACAATATTTATAACATAAGCTTGCCAAAGGCTTACGGCCTATATATGATTCCAACAGAGTTTGTGGCAACCTCACTCCTTTGCCCTTTCACCTCTATCTCACCAAGATCAGCTACTCCTACATGATGTTCTCCTACTCATTATTTAATCATACATAAATTATTGCCATCCCTAACCATCATAGACCTCTGCACACATCCATAATCTTCCACCAGCATCTTCTATAAGCCCACACACAAATGCCAAATATTTTCAGTAACCTATTTCCTTCATTAAGTCTACACCATTTCTATGCTGAACCACTATCTCTCCTTTTTTTTTTTTTTTTTTTTTAAATCAAGCCTAACAAGCATTAATTATTTATAATCATCGCATTTCCAGAGGAAGAAAATCAAAATCTAGCAGGCACTTATCATCACTTAAAGTTCAAATAAGTGAGAGGGGTTTCCACTTGTATTTGATGGCGACATTCACATTGCTAAACAGAGAAGAAAATTGGGGGAAGAAACTGGGTGAAGGGTGAGAAGACGGAGGCAAGCGGGAGGTAGGACGAAATGACGAAGAGCAAAGTGGCAGACTGACAGAGAGAAAGATGAGCATGGGGGAGAAGAAAATGCAAAGATTATGAAAAGAGGGAGGCAGACTGCTGGGTGTTAGCAGAGGGCAGAGATCAGGTCATGCAGGGCAGCCTTAACGGAGGCTAAATTAGTGGACTGAGGGGTCAGCTAATTAAAGGTGGCTCAGGCTAGCATAATTCCATCTTAATAACTCAACCTCTTTTTTAAATTATTCATTAAAAAACCTGCATGTGGCCACCCTCGCCTTCAGAGAGGGCAGAGCGGATACACACACAGTATGACACACACACACACACACACACACACACACACACACACACACACCCATGGAGGTTACAAAAGTAAAGAGTCTCCCCTCTTCCCCTTCTCTGTTATATTAAAGGTCTTCAAATATGGATGATGATGAGCATAAAACTGCTCTTTCATCGCAAGCATCCTCAGCCCAGCATCTGATAAACACTTCAAAAGTATCGGAGGGAATCATAAACCAGCACAAACTGCTTAAAATTCAGCTCCCCACTGCACGTAAAAGGTTATATTAACAGCGTCAGGCTCTGTATCTTCACCTTTATTTGACTGCGCTGGAAAAGCGAGGCCCACACACCTCTCCCGCTCCCTCTCCCCTTCTCGCTTTCACTAACATGTTGCCTCAGATAAGTAATGTAATCTAGGAAAAGGTTACGTCTCTAAAACAGGGCAATCATATTAAGAGCTAATGGATACATAAAATCAAGAGCTCATAGGTGATGATTAATCAACTGCTGAAATGCACTGGGCTTAAATCAGTTTAGACTGAATTAATCCCCAACCAGCCACTGCTCTCCTCCTCTGGGCAATTTAGTGAGAAAATACAATTATAGCCTATGAGTTACACCTCACTGGTTCATCTCACCTCTGTGTTCCTCCAGTGTGCCATCCCGTGCCAGTATGACTCAGTATGTGCCTGCCACAGTGCTAGCTCAGTACTGACATGATTAAAAAGAGAGAGAGAGAAAAAAAAAAGAATTCTATATCAAATCCAATGAGGGAACTTCTCCAGCAATGCGTGTAAAGTGTGGCGAGTGGCTCCATACTCGATGCAGTAGATTAAACCCAATTAACTTCAAGTCTGGCTAGCCTTTCATTTCCCTATCTTGTCGCTCCGGTTATGACAGTGTCTGCCGAGTATGAGAAGTGAAACTAAGCTTTCGGAGGTATGATAAAGAAAAGGACGCATGCTGGGTCTCATTCTATACCGCTCTGGGCTCTGTTCTCGCTGTTTTAGCGTGGGGTAAATCGTTGGCAGGGGCGAGGGGATTCTCCGCGTTTTCTCGTCATTCCTGATCTGACTTGAGCAAACTCTCATCAAATAAAGCCACATACTTCTCCCTTAGTTCTTAGTTTCCATTTACCCCCTCAGCCGGTGCAGTACAGCTGAGGTAAAAGCCAGAGATGTGTTCCTCTGAGCCGCGCTGCAGAGAGGGCCAGCCTGGCAGAGCTCTGCCGCAGGACTAGCTTGATGCGTCTTTGATCCTAGCTGTTTGTGTGTGTGTGTGTGTGTGTGTGTGTGTGTGTGTGTGCGCGCGCGTCTGTTTGTGTGCGAGTACACAACAAAGTTGCTACAGAGCTAGAGGTCTTGGTGGATAATAGTATTAGGACCCCAAGAAGCATCATGTTGCCCAAGGAGAAGAGGCATTTCTACAGAAGTTTTCACAGCAGTGCAACTCTAAATCCTCACAGCACCCCGACACAGACTGGCCACCTTAGAAGCACCCCATATCCTGCATCAGTATCACAGTGACCAGTACAGATTCTGTGTCTCAAAATGCAAAATGTAAATTCTGATTAGCTTTGTCATAAAGTGAAACTGGATCTCCACAGCAGATGATCTGTCCATCAGTGATCAGTTTTCTTTATGAGGCATCGTTGAGTGAGACACTGAAGTGTTAAGTGTTATAGTGTTAAGGTACATTGTGTGCTGTTCAATTCACACCCTTTCAAAACCCAGCATGGTACTTAAAAAAATAAATAAATAAAAAATAAAAGATATATTTCCGATGATGAATTACTTTCGTATCTCGCCTACATGTTGAGCTCAATCCAGCTGAACTTTGACTCGTGAATTTGCGTCACTTGTGGATGTTCAACCAATGAGAAATTATCCGGGACTTACCTCTTGTACTCACCAAATTCAAAACGTAGGAAGCTTTGATTGTTTCAGTGTAGGATGCACCCACAACCTCTTCTTCTTAGCCACAATTGCCTTCCTTCTCTGAGTGAGAAGCAAAGCCAGAGCGCTCTTTTGATGTAATGTGCTGTATGCTGATAAAATACACTACTAGCCATATATGCTACTAGCAAAAATGCTAATCTCTAGCCTAGAAATGTAAATTAACCTAAATTAAACAGAAGTCACGTCAGTGTGCAAGTAAATTTTGCCCTGTGAATACTGCGTTCTTAAGTAAGGATGGATGTTGATGCAGGTGCGTGATTATGCGATTGGCTGGTGGGCGTGTCTGTGTGTGTGTGTCCTGGCTGCTGATTGGCTTGGTGAGACAACTCTCAGGATTTAGAATGTGACCATCCTGCAGCAGTCTAGCTGATACTCTTGGCAGTAGTCGATGTACTGTTAGTGCAACATTTGACCTTAAAGATCTTGTGAAAGTTTTAGATACATAAAATTGTAAACACTGCATATAAATAACCTGGTGGCTGTCCTGGAAGTGAAGGGGTGGGTAGCCGTTTTGGTTGGATAAACTCTTTTTTTCTCCTATTTTTCAACCTTAGGCGACAGGCTAGAAGTTTACATTTTTTTTTAACTTTAGCAAAGTTTAGATGTATTTTGTTTGTTACTCTGGCATCTTGCCCACCTTGAAGCTGTTACTTCCAGATCCAGATTTTCAATTATAATAAACAACTAGGACAATCTGTCAATGCCTTATGTCCATGCTGGTCATTTCTTGGGAGCAGGGAAAGAGAGGGGTCATATTCTGAGATATCCCCTAGACTGGGTATAACGACACTACATGTTCAGTATAGGAAATTTCTCTCAAAAAGAAAGTCAGATGTAAAAATGTAGAATGCAAACATTAAGACTAAAGAATTTACATATATTGCACCAAATGTCATATGTCTAAAATTGATACCAGAACACTCCTTGTGCCTGTGGATGGCTGAAAGGGGAATAAAATCCTCTTGGGAGTGTAGCAAAATTGGAGCAGTAATTATATAATTACTACATGGTAATTTGGTAAGTATTACTGTGCACACGCTGCATATGTAGTAAAAAGTGGGATTTCTTCAATGGTATATTTGTATTTTCATTCACATCCGCATCAAAACAGTCTGGAAATGAATGTAAGCACGTAATACAAAGCTTCACTTCTGCCTCCTTCCATCTGATGATATTTTTAATGTTCCCCACAAGAGGGGCGCTGACACGGTATCCGGAAGAACGAATGGCAGACAGGCAGACTGTCTGGCATTCGCACACGCCGCACAACATCAACAGAATCCTTAAAAATTTAAATGAATGTCTCCACTTCACTGATTCACCTCTCCACTCACGCTCCACATTTCTTTGCGCCTCTCTCTCGCTATCGTTCTCTTTTCTTCACACTAAAAATCTACAAGATGTGTCACGCTTGTTCTTTTCTTCTCCCGAAATTTAAAGCTGCATAGGGCAGTGTTAGATTCCTGTAGTGTGTGTGTGTGTGTGTGTACATGTCTGTGTGCATGTGTGTTTAAAAACATGCGGTTTATTAGTTCCTGCTTATTTATTAGTAATTCTAGATGTGTCTGGGAGAGTGTGTGCTTGAGTGTGTACTCATTCTGTCATTCTAGTTCCCTTTTCCTCAGATGCCCACTGAGAGTAGCAAATCCACTCAGAGAAACAAATAGTCCCCCTGTTGTGAGTGTGAAGTGGTCACAATGAGAAAGAGGTGAGTGAGAAAAAAAAGAAAGAGAAAGGGAGCGTGTGTGTGCATGTGTTTGTGTGTGTGTGTGTGTGTTGTCCACAAGTGTGAGTGTTTGTGAGGCCAGGTACAAAATGTTCCCTCTCTCTCTCTCCTCCATCATCTATCTGTGTTTGCCATCCTCATCCACAACCTGCCACTGAGGAATCAGGTCCAACCCCTCAACAGTCTCTCCCCCTATAGCTTTATTCCTGCCCTCATTTACATGCCTTTTCACTGGGAAAACATCTCCACATTTGACACTGGAAATGAATTTCGGTATCTTCGAATATACTTTTACCTTCCAATTCTACAGTGGTTTGCTGAGGAAGGATCTTGCTTTAGAATCCATTTATCCTTAAGAAAACCCTATAACTCAGCCTCAGCCTGCTTTGAAACACACATATAATAGCACACAGTGTTGTGTGAGGGAGTTTCTGCTGTGGCTCACAGTTTAGTCCCACTGCTGTTATTACTGTGGTCAGTGCCTTTGTACTTGGATCCATATTCAAATATCGGGGATTTATGGGTATTGATGTTTTTTAACCTCTTTCTGCTGACATGTTAGAATTCAAAACAGCATTCCTGTGTAATGGCGAAGCAGTGATGTGGAGGCATATTTTATGGATACTGTTTGAATGTCAAAATGAGAAAACCACAAGCACAGCATAAGAGACAAAAAGCGCAGATAGGAAGCAAGAGGGAGATGCAGGATTAAAACATCGAAACAGACAGACAGACGGAAAGGAAGAAAGAAAGAAAGAAAGAAAGAAAGATAGAAAACATAGAATTAAAGAATCACAGAGGAAGAAAGAAAAAGGACTGAGCAGAATGAAGGTACACTGCTGTATTTAAGCTACATATAAGCTTGATTCATGCAAATCAATGTGCTTGTCAGCATGTAAGACATGGCCACAATGGTCCTTTTATTCTGGCTAAAGCTCAACACTCTTCTTGATCGCTACGGGGCAATAATTATTGAACATATCCAGCCAATATGCCCTGTCTCTGGTTACACCGCGGCGATAGAATCTGTCAACCCCCACATTTAAGTGACAGAAGCTCGATAAAACTGGAATATCAAATAAAACCGGAGGTCCGCTTCGTCTCGCACACGTGCCCAAGCATGTGCGCGCTTACAGTGTACTTTTCTCATTGACTCCTATTTTGAATTCCACTCTGTCAGCTCTCTGAGCATGGCTAAACACCAGCAAATGAATTCAGTAGGAGGTGATGTGTGCCGGGTACTGCATGTAATAACGCATATTAAAATTCCATAATTGCAATCTAATTAGAGAGGTAATAAAGTCTATTCAAAGCCCTAATGCAGTGTTCTGTGAGCGAGGCAAGCAGAAGACTGCCATTTTAATATCATTAAGTCTAACTTTCCTCCCATGAGACACCTGAGGGTGTGGAAGATGAGGTGGATTCACTGTGCTACTATGGCGACAGCAACTCACCTTAGATCAAATATTACTTTGAAAGTTTCTCTGCTAGAAGAAAACTGTTAGGTTTTCAGAAGACCCAAGTACTTTGTTCTGTTAAAGAAGAGCGGTTGTGACCATGAGGAGACCACGCAGTGACTGAGGTATAATGACCCTCGGTTATAAACCTCTCCTCTTTGTGTTTTATCATTGAGTTTTATCACTGCACTTTTATTACTTCACTTCAGTTTTACGACTGTGCAAACTAAACTAAAGCAAACCAGCATGTACAGTGGACATGCTTTCTCTAAATGTGTCATAAAGTGTCATAAAAGCTCTAGATATTCACAAGATCCTGATTTTTTTTTTCCCAATTGTCTTATAAATGCATCATTGGCACAAGACAGCCCACAGTAGCATCATGCACACAGGTGCCAGGTCTTTGTGAGATACATTTCCCATCGCCCATACAAATGTGAAACTAATGGAGTGACGCTGGCAGTGTTTTGGCGGTGTATGGACCGTACACCTCATATACTACTCAGCTCTGTTTCATCCTGTCAGCAGTAAAATGCTACCACCTTCTGCACCATGTCCCAGATTTGGACCATTTGCATAAACTGCCATCTTAAATTATTCACAGCTGCTGTCTTGGCTTTTCTGACTAATTATAGTTTGAGCTCCCGAGCTTTCGTTCTACCAGTTAGACAGGGAAAGAGGCCCCCACACGCGTTCCTGCGCACACACATATACACATACAGTACACAGCCACATGCATACACACATCCGTACACACACATGCAACCCGTGCCTAAACACAGACTAGGAATTACAGTACATTCATACCGACTGCGAGTGAACACAAACACAGACGCGAGACTCAGGCCTACATTATCATACATAAACAAGACAACGCCGGCGCAAACACACACGCCTTTGCAACATATGTGTCTTAACACATCACCTAAACATTTATTCCATTTCCAAACAGTATGGGTGAAATCGACCATGGTGGATTAATCAAAACAGGCTATCGCTAGCAGACAAACTAGCATGCTTGCATTCCCTCTAGAACATCAGCTTTTCCTCCGCACTCACTGATTTTCTCATTATCAGCTAATCTGAGTTCAATAGTTGAACTCGACAATTCCTTAATTACTATTAGGTCCTCCTCATTCCTCCGAGCAAATGCTGATTTATACTTTCGTTAGAAAGCGTTAGGTATTTCTTCCTTCCTTCCCTTCTTCCTGCCCCTGTCGTCTTATTTTTTTCTCGCCCTTGCCCTTGTCTTGTGTGTGTGTGTGTGTGTGTGTGTGTGTACGCACGTTCATGCCCGGGAGTGTTGCAAGCGCATGCGGCTGTGTGTGTATTCTGTGTAAATCATTCTAAATCTTATATTCTATAATGTGTACATATAGCTGATGTGTCAGCGCCAAATATACAGCTGCAGGGCATGAGTCATCACCTTCTGGGAGCCACTGATAAATGCCGCCAAGAAGGTGATCACACTGCTGGTTCTGTGAGTCCACATACACACGCGCATAACACACACACACACACTTCCTCAGACATGTTATATATACATACACACAGGTGGTCATACGTATGGCTGTTTGACGGTTTGTGTGTTTTACGCATCATCATTTAAACAGTGAATCTGTGTGCAGATGGAGACAGTATCTCTCTATCTTGCTCCACTTAATGCATATTTCCTCTGTCACCCCCGTGCTCTCTTTCGCTTTCTTTAACTCACGCGTCGACTTAAACTCAGCTGCTCTTTGTGGGGAGCTATCCTGAAATCGCTCGCACAATTCGCACTTCTGGCTTACACAACAGGAGATTACATACCAAGCGTTTCTATTTCTGTTATTTCAAGTGCTGCTGCTTTGTGTTGCACACGCCACATGCCAGGCGTGACAGGAAAAGTTCAGCAAAAATAAAAACGTACAAACAGAAAAATGAAAATGTTTCAAGCCCCTTATTCTGACATGTAGAGCGTGTTCCCTCCTTCCCTCGCTTTTCCCTCCACGCACTCTCTGTTTCTCTCTACAGTCTGTGTCACCTGGGGAGCTGTTTCGTTGAATAACAATTTACGCATTAACATATTCTATTGCCCGCTCACCTGCTTTGTTATGCAGGAGCCAAGCACTGGTATTAAATATTAAACCTAAGTGCCTAGAAAAGAAGAAGACATGTCACCCCTCTAACTGTAGATATGGGCAAGAAAAATCTTTACATGAGCAGCATTTATTGTCTAACCTATATAAATATTGGAGTAGAAAAAAGGGTGGTGAGAACAGGCCTGAGTGAAAGAGAGTGTGAAATCACCTTCATAAATCATACTGTTTACCATCAATGACATATCTCATTCGTCAGTCTGAATCCATCAATTGTTGTAAAATGTGCCAGCATGATGGCAAGGCCCGATGATGAAACTGCTGATGTCTGAAGCAACAATAACCTTGTGTGAGTGAATCTGAATGAGTGTGTATGTGTGTATTGCACATGCTTGCGCTTGGGCCAGTATCCTGTGTTTAATCAGGGCTGAGTTCCTCTCAGCTAATCGCCTCCACTGTAACCTCAGGTTGACTCTTACAGGGATCAGGTCCAGTTCTGGGTTATCTGTTACCCCTTTTCTACCACAGGAAGTGTCCCGAGAACACAGGAACCACTTTCAAGAATGAGGAACCCTGACCCTGTTTCCACCCGAGGAAACAGGGCTTGAGTTCCTGGTCCCCAAAACAAGTCCCCAAAAACATTTGAGGTGGTATTCTCCAAGTTCTCAGGGACTATGGGGTGGAGTTTTAGTCTATGAAGTCTTTCAAGAGACTGTTCAGCTAGAAGTTGACAGAAAAAGGTAATGTTCATCTCCACTTGCGACTTCACGCCACATCATGATTGCTGTGCCGTTACTCTACGTAAAAGCAGCTTCTTCTTTTCAATTCTTGCTTTTCTAGCATCCTCAATCTCATTTTAGATCACTGTTAGATCAACATCACAGCGGCACATTAGTAAGTAATCTTGAATGTAACGGCAGCTTTGACGACTTCCATGTTTATTGTTTTACTGTTGTCAGTCATATGCAGAATGACTTAACACTGCCTCCTTATTTCCATTAAGTTCAGTGTTCTTGGAGTGTGGTGGAAATGCACAAGAGCTTAAGGTACTCGCTTTGCCCCCACAACGCTCTGGTAAGATAAGATCCAGGAGCTTTGCTGGCCCTGGAATTTTTCGGTGCACAAGGCTTGCTGTCCTTTCCGGCCTTGATTGGAAACCACTTGACACTGAGTCAAATAGCATCTTGGTTGAGGTTGAAATGTGCATTTCTTCTGGAGACACTAACATTGACATTCTTCCAGATAAGATGACACTTTCCTTTATATGGCCATCCTGAAACCTGGACAGATGTCTACTGCACCAAATGTTTTGACTTTGCAGGGATAACCAGTTCTCCTTTAAAGGAAGTTTGCGGCGGGCTGTAGGATCAAGGTCTGACCAACAGTTTGACGTCTGAGTTTCCTGTCTGCACAAGAATCTGCGGACATACTGTCACTTTGTCAACCATGGCGGCGATAACACTGTAAACATCCTTTCACTCCGTTTGTGTGATGTCAAGTGTGAGAGTCACTTCACTGTCCTCCAGTTTCACAAACACACACACACATACACACAAAATTCGACTGCGTGTACAGTGTGTGGGCACATCCTCTGTTGTCCTTGTGTCACACCAGTGGTGAATAATGTGTTTGGTTTCTGTCTTTACCCACAATGTTGCAGGGATCAGGACATGAAACCTCATGCATTCTGTTTCCCATGCTGGAAGTAGGATGAGCAGTCTAGCACTTTCTGACAAAACGTCCATATCTACTGCTATTTCACAAACTCACATATACCTCATTTATTTGACAAAAGCTCCTGAGTCATCTTCAGGAGCCCAGGATTTGAGTTGCATCGGTCTTCTTCACTTGCTACAGAAGTTTTTATCTGACAGACAGCTTAGAAAGGTAACTGAGGTTATAGTTTCTCACTGTAGCCTGTTTGCCTTGAGTGTGTGCCTGAGCCATATCCTTTAGACTGGAGGTCATATGTTGTGGACCGCAGACATAGAAGATTCAAGCAGAGAGGGGGTCTGCGGTTATGTATAAAATATGGCACATATTTTTTTCATAGTACAACACATGGCACCGACATTTCACTAGCCTTACACATCCATTCTCTGATTTCATTTCCATGGCTCACTTCACAGTCTGGGTTCTGCTGGGTTCAAACCATTTGGAATAGGGGCAGCAGCATCGTGTGTTTACAAAATAAATAGCAGGTGATTGGATCAACCATCTGTCTATCATTAGCTAAGTCCTCCAATCAAACCAATGAACCGTAAGACTTAGTATGAGAGCACAAACAACTGCAATGGTGAAAGTGAGCAAGCATATCAGGAAGAACATCATTAGCTAGTTAGGTACGTTGCTACATAATTTTTAACGTTTTTGTAAGGAAAATCTATGCTATAATTTGCTACAAAGCTAAGTGTAGCCACTGTTGTTTCCGTTTTCCATTTCAGTACATTGTCATTTCTCACTAGCATCATCACCTCAACCATGCACATAGTTCCTCAACGGACACTGATTGGTCTGGCCATTTGCTGGCTTCCAATGACGCTCTGTTTGGAGCGTACCCAGATAGTTTTGTGAGTCAAATGAAAGTGATCTTACAAAGTTGGCTGCCTGTGCGAGGTTAAGATATCGCAGCCTCGATGTATGAAAGTAGAGAGGATGGATTGACGGATGACATGTGAAGAGAGTGTCAAAAGCCTAAAATGGACAGTTCTTACACATATCTCATCCTCATCTACCTTATTTCCCCTCGGCAGAAGGGAGAAGTGCCACTCTCACGGAGCACTCGAACACATGAACACAACCCACATGGTCCTTACACTTCATATGAACAGCTCTGTTTACTGACAGTGGAAAACACCGCTCTCTGTGAGCAGGACAGCCTATCTGTGCCTATCCAGAATGCTGGTCTCAAAAATAAGGAAGCCACTTGATATTAAATATTCACCGCTTCAAAATGAACACTGAGTCATGCCAAAGCAAAGCGTGTCAGTTGTGTTTTGTGCATCATCATGGGCACTGTAAATAGGGGTAATGGTGCTTAGGTCAAGTTAGACTTTCATCGACTTCAAAGTGTGTAAAATTAGAGCTGCTGAGTGCATTACCATCTAGAGTACTACTGACTCTTCAACAGTCTAATTACCTCAATGATCATTCAGTGTTGTGTCTGTGCATGCAAAAGATAGAGTGTAAAAGAGTGAGAGAGAGAGGAAGAGAAACATATACAGTACTGTACAGTAATGTCCCTAGTTCCCCGGCTAATTACTGTGCTGAATGTGGTTACGCAGGGGAGTCTTTCTAACCTTTACACCTCCCTAAATAATAGCTCTAACACCAGCAAGCTCCAACTCTCTAATCTAAATATAATTGGAAGGGGAGCACCATTTCCTTAGCAGGGAATATGAGTCTTTATAGCTATCTTCAAATTGAACTCTCCCTGCTGCATATCTGATCAGTGTCGCCTTGAATACAGCTTGTGCTCACAATGCTGTGATAATATCTGTGGGATCTTTCCACTTCAGTCCATTTGTGAACAGGCGGACCGCGTTGGCTCTTCATACAGCTGCCATTAACATGCATCTTGGATGGATATGATTACATTTACAGCTGACTATAAAATGCATCTCCCGTATGCGCGCTGATTTCTCTTTCTGCTGCAAAACAAAGATTGTTGTATGCATCAATTCCCCTGGAAACGTACCTATCCAAATTGCCTGACACCTGTTTGATTTGCATGCACTTTCAGGGTTGGATCTGTTGAAGCAGTTAATGCACCTGCTTTATGATGACTAGAGATGCAATACATTTAATACTTTGTTGTTGTTTTTTTTTTTTTTTGTTAATGCAGCCAAATGCCTCACTGACTTCCTACACAGGTAGTTTGAGTGATGAGATGTTCAGTGCATTTACACCTGCATTTCTACTCTGTCTAAATAAAACCCTGAGAGAAGTAAATGCCGTCATATGTCACCTTTCTAATTACAGAAGCTCATACAATAGTTGTCACACATGTGAGAGCACAGAGCGTGTGGATTGCTCTGTGACCCTTATGAGAGACGTGCTAAGATCCTCTGCCAGTGAGGAGGGGACTGTGGGAGCTGTAGACAGCGGCAGGGGGAGTGCAGTGGGTGAATAGCGAGCAAAATGCAGGCTGTGGCTGAGGCTGAGTGCAGCCCCTGATTAAAGACCTTCTGATCACAGCAGGGTGGCTGCTGCTGCCCCTGCGGGAGATGCCCCTCTGTCCTCTGCCCTGCCCTAACACACACATACACACACACACACACACACAAAAGAACACATTATACACATTATGCATACTCACACAAATTCATGCATTCACACGTATTCCCAGATGCAAGAGTATGCGCATGTGCACACCATAAACTAAACACAAGCCAACACACACACACACATACACACACACACACACACATGCAGTCATGTTGCATTGATATGCTGGCCTCTGTCACTGCGCTTGCCTTTGCCTTTACCAGCGCTGCAGGGCACGCTGCTCCGAATGAGGGGGAAGGCAACGGTTGGAATGGGACTTGCCCTATTTCAACATGTAGGCAGCTATTAATGACTGTTTATACATGAGGTTTGTGTGTGTTTTCCAGAAGAATCTCTGCCCCTCTAAGAAACCCATTTCTTTATTGAGAGCGCAGGTTCCCCTCAAAACAAGCCAAAACAAGACAATACAATCTGTTGGGCTCACACCGTCATGTACCTAACCACCTAACTTACCATTTCCCTCACCCACTTCCCTGCTCTCTCTGGAATCAAAGACTGTCATGGCTCTTTTCACGGGCCTCATAATACCAGCATCTGTTGGCCCTTACTTTCTTAGTTCCTTCCTCTGGGGAGTTTACTGAGGTAGGAGACAGAGAGATAAAGAGGAGAGAGGATAGCTGAGGAAGATGAGAGAGGGAGAGAGAGGCAGGAGTGGGGCTGTGACATCCTGCAATTTACTGTAAACAAGGAAAATATTTTATTCTTACCTGATTTGGAGGAAGTCGGCGAGGCAGAGGGAAGAGACATGTAAGAGAAAGAGTCACCGTTAGGACTGCGTTCACATGAATACATAAACAAATGTATGTAGTCACAATGTGCCCAACGGCGTTCAAATCTGAACATAGGCTTCATTTTTCTTTCTCCTCCTCAGCGAGAAGTTGCAGTGGGAATCAAATGAGCACAGTGGAGCAATGTCTCATGGGATACTGCAAGGATTCAAGGCCTGTGTTTTCAGTGAGCTTTCTCTCCTCTCTTGTTAGGGCTGTCTCACTATCACTTGACTTTCTCTCTCTCTCTTTCTCTCTCTGTCTCTCTCACACACACACATACATACATATTTTGCACTGAACTCTCTCACACCTCGCAAAGATTCTTTGAGTAATAAAACTCCATTGAGATCTCCTTGAACAAAATATCGCCATGTCCCCTGCCACAGCCCAACAGTCATGCACCAAAACAGCACAAAGTACCGGTGTGAATAATTTATAAAGGGTGATTTTAAGACTCTTGCATAGAGTATGTATTGTAACTTTCTATCATGACAGATTTTTTGGTTGCCCTATTAGCTGGCAGTGGACAGATTGTGATTTACACTGTGCAGCCATGCAGCACTATTCTCAAGCCTGGACAGAGGGCTAATGGAGGCACGCACGCAGCTTTTATTAGCTGTGAAATCCAATGGCATCAAATATTAAACACTTCATTATGGACCACTGCTTGTCTTGTTCCACAGAACAGCCACTTAAACCTACAACAGCCAGGAGAAAATAAAGAGAAAAGGAATATGCGATGACAGCAGTAATTACTGGAAATCTATTTTATAAGATGTGTTTGTTGTGGGAAATTGCACTGTGTGCGTGTTTGTGTGTGTGTGTGTGTGTCCTTGCACATGTGTGTGAGCGTGCACGGCTGTGTGTGTGTATGCATGCATGCTTGCTTGTGTGCAGATTTGTGTGCTTGTACTCATCAGAGTGTCAGGCAGCAACAAGCGCCACCATGTCGTTTGTTAATAATTAATCCTCATATATCAAAACAACAATCATTTTCTCAGTGGACACAGTGGAGTGTGTTTAATGAAATGAAATGTTCCCATTACATCTGACATCATGGCCTTTCTTAAAGGGCTTATGCCAGTCAGAGAGGGGGGTGCAGCGCAAGAGAGAGAGAGAGAGAGAAAGAAAGAGGGGAATTTAATATCTCTCAACCATGTTACAGAGCCACTGTAAACTTTCAAATCCAGTTGGCGAATTTTAACCATATTACACTTTGGGGAGAGATAGAGAAAGGCATAAAACCAGTATACACTGATCTTCGATGGGAGAGGGCGTCTCAGTAAAGATGGCAAATAACGCCTAGAGACGTGAAAAAAATACACAAGAGTAATGAACAGAGGGCAAAGTGTGTGAAGCGCAGCGGTAGACAGACGAAGGGAGAGATTGTAAAAGACACAGACAAACAGAGAGAGGCTAATGCAGACAGAAAGACGGAGAGAAAAAAAAAGAGTGGACGGACAGCGAGAAAACAAGACAGGGAATAGGGGAAAGGAGCCAGACAGACAGTCGTCCGAGCGCATGAGTGACAGCTCCAGCGATGACCTCTGAATGATTTATCCCTGGACATTCTTCTGTCTATCAGAGCATCAGAGGCCATTAACATCAGAGAATGCAATGAATGGGGATGGAGTGGAGCCCTGCTGGCTCATCTATCATTACTTAAAGGTTGACCTGCAGGCCGCGGGGACCGGAGCCCTCCTGCTCTACAGAACGCAGTTATTCCTCCCAGAAAAAAAAAGTTAGCCAGAATTAAAGATCCCTTGTTTTTTGGATGTTCTTTTTTTAAATTTTTTAAGAATGATCAAACCCACAACATAATCTAACTTTAATCAGTACTAATCTGGCCCACCTTGACCACTGTATCACAGAGCTCAAGGAGTTGTACTTGACTTCAAAAAGTACATGTGCTGTCTCTGAATCTCAAGTGTGATTTGAAATTCATAAAGGGTCTCTACTGGCTGGTTTTGTCTGCTACAGCAGGGGTTAAAGTCCACTATTCGAAAAGTGCTGCTAAGAAGAACAAAGCGTTTTGGCTTTGCTTGTACTGAGAGGGGAGCTGGCACGCAATTACTCTGGTTGTTTTATTCATTAATGTACTTTATTTTATTGAAAACTGTTTCACTTCAGTAAGCGCTTTGGCCTTTGGGCTGAGAAAACCGTGGTAGGCTGTGTCAAGATTGACATCGCAACCCCGGCAGCTTTGGAGCCGACCGCTGAAAGCCCGATCCTCTGTAAATGCACCAAAGAAGAAAAGCAAGAAAAAAAAAGAAAAAAAAATTGCACAAAATGATTATAGTTGTGCTGACATCTGTTTATGCCAGTGTCAGCGTCGGGAGAGACTGCACTTACAGTTATGCTCATACATTTTCATCAACCAAATTCAGTGCTAACGGACCATTAAAACGGTAATAGGATAACAGCAATTAAGCCCAGGGCCATGGGACAGACAGAACTGCTAGAGATAAAAGTGATGAGAGAGAGAGAGAGGAGAGGGATACAAATGGAGAGAGAGAGAGAGGTGAGAAAGAAAGAGCAGCGGTGACGACACAGGCTAGAGAAAAATGTCGTGTTGAGGTAGAGGCCAGAGTTTTAAACCTAGCCTGCAGTGCAGGTGGGAGATCCAGAAGGGGGTGCAGTGAAAGAGAGGGATGAGCAGAAGGAGAAAGTGTTTAGGATTCAATTAGCCTTGCCTCTCCTCGTTAGGCCGGGACAGGCCTGACAGCTGGAGGAGAGGCAGGGAGGCCGACAGGCACATACATCCTGTCTCTGCTGTAGCAGGTGACACCTCAGTCATTTGCAGCATAACAGGAGGAAAACTTGAGACAACAACTGAGGAGGATTATTTACAATTATGGGCATCAACTGATGGCATTACTCACTCCCTATGGAAAGGGATGCATCTCTGTGCTTCTGGCTGTGAGATCTGACAGATCAGAGTTTGGGAAAACCATCAACCAGCAACAGTCACATAAAAGTTTCCTCACTCTGCAGCATGTCAAATTATCTGAGTGCGATTTCTCTCTTCAGTCCTGGCCTTGACTTCAGAATCAAACCAAAATGTCAGAGCATAATGTTGTTTTCCTGAGCCTCAAACAGCATCAAAATGTTAAGGTCTTATAAAACCTTAACTCCAGACAGCTCAAACTCACATCACCTAAGCATGGCAGTGCTGTGTGAGAAAAGTAGTGAGTTCTGGAGGCCAATATCGGAGCCAAAAGTCATTTGCGGAGTGTGAGCGTTTTGCGGTTGATACTAAAGTGGACTATGCACAATAACAACCATCCTGAAGAGGCAGTGGATTATGATGGTTTACCTAAGTTAATAATTCAGACAGAGCCAATAATGAAGTCATAAACAGGACCGACTCCTGCCCTCAGATCAGTTAGGAGTAGGCAGAGATGGGAACCATTGATTTTCTCCATGGCCCTGGATGTTGTGCGGATTTTGTCTGCAGACTGCCAACTATGTGCATCAATACAGACGTGCCTTGCTTAGCGAATGGCACCCTTCAAAGGGAGAAAAGGGGAGGAGGGAGTGTTTGTGTCCACAGGTGAAAGGGGTCATCTTAAAAGACGTTTACTTGCCCCGGTTTTCAGTCGATGAGAAACTCTGCGTCTCCAAGATGATAAAGACATCTGTGTGTGTGTGTGTGTGTGTGTGTGTGTGTCCAGGTGTATGTATACGTGTGTTTGTGTGAGACAGAATGATTGCGCAATGCCAGAGATAACATGTTCAAAAGCCAGTGCGGGACCTGACAGAGAACATATTTGTCTGCATCAAACCAGAGATGAAGACGTGGCCTTCAATCTCACCTATATGCTGGGAAAAATACGATTCTGCCATGTTCCACAGGAACAGTAAATCCGAAATGCCCTTTACAAGACGAAGATGAGGAAAAATCCATGTATTATAACAACCAACTTCAGAGCAAACCGAGAATCAATCGAGAAATTTGGTCCTCAAACGCATCGATCGTGTCTTCATCAGCTGTTATTGAGCGATACCTGGAGAACATTAATAGGCAGGGCACATCACTATTTTCCTTGTTAATATCAATCCATTAATTATGTGTATAGATAAAGAGACTTATCAGCCAAGTGACAATTTGGTAAAGAGGGCATGTATGAGCTTGTGTGTGTGTGTGTGTGTGAATGGCTGTAGCGTTTCCTGCTGAGCCAATGAGAGGCTGAACATCTTCCATTAGATCTCTAATCGAGCCCAGCCAGGTAGGAGCGCCGCTGCCTAATCAACTCTGTCACTACACACATCACCACCGCTGTTTATGTTTTCAATTAGGCTCCTCGCTGGCCCACATACTGTCGTGCGTGCACGTGTGTGTGTGTGTGTGTGTGTGTGAGTGACAGAGTTTTTCCAATCACTCTTGCAGGTCGATGTGCACGATGCTCAGCGGGTAATCATGGGTCTGTCACTGGCATGCCAACTCTGATGGGCGTTCACTATTAATATTTATGGTGCTCTGCATCAGCCCCATGCCGCGCTCTGTCACAGCAATCACCCCGGCTTTTAATATCCCCGTCCAGATCAATTCTGATTAGCATTTTGAGCACTCGGTGGATCCACCCAGTCATTGTCTGCTGATCTTCTCATTGTTCCCAGGGCTGAAGACAGAGGGAAAGCAGCAAAGCAAAAACACACCTGACACCGAGTTAAACCGGGGATGAAATGTTTACCGCCTAGCAAACAAAGTCGAGTGAAATGGACGTCTTGTTCTTTAATGAGAAAAAATGAATGTAGTGTGGTTGAAAATATGAATGGAGAACCCGAACCAACAATAAAAATGACACGGCCAGTGAAGCAGACACCTGGTGAGGCTCAAGCCAGCAGGAGGCTTAGATATAAAACCATTAAAAAGGTACCCAGGCAGGAATTTGCATGTCTTTGTTGCCGGTATGTGAAGTGACATTTCCTGGCGTTAGAGGTAGGTTTCGGAGGTTCCTGTGAGCTCAGTCTCTTCTCTGCCACGGCGGTGGTGCCATTTCATAAACCTTTGTGTCGACTGAGCTCCTTTTGTCTTCTCCAAAAGACAAACCAATCTGCTTATCTCAAACTCCAGAGGGAGCGCAGGCGTTTGTTTCTGCAGATCGAAATAATTCGCCGTAGAGGATAGTAACCTTCTGAACAGCTGAATGGGTCGGAGGAGGCGGACTGTGTGTGAGCGTGCGTGCCCGTGCATGCGCGCGCACGTGTTTACGTGTAAAAGAAAGCCTCTGCTGGCCTTAAGGCGGCCCCACAGATGTTATTTGTAGTGACAGCAAGGTTTGTTCTCTCTGCGTTCCTATTTATCACACTGAGCTGATTGTATGGCTGTGGCCAGATCCCGCAGAGAGGACACAATCACCGCCACAACAGATATGCATGAGTAAGCAATACTGCTCACCGAATTCACAGACACAATCTATCAGCTTGGATCAGCAGTCTTCACCCATAAAAATGGATATAAGCAAAGAAGGGCAGCAGATAATATAGCGAATACGGAAATTTCCGTTTGTTCCCTTTTTTTTTTACAATGTATTATTTATGAGGAATGCACGGGAAGGTATGAGGTAAATCTTAAAAGATCATAGACACTCCCTGAGCTCCAAGTAAGAAAAATCATCTGAAAAACAAACAGTGATAGACACGGTGGCATTCTGGAGGAAGGGAATGGGGAGAGGAGAGGCGGGGAGGAGTGGGAAGGGAGGACTCTCTTTGGGGAACAAAATGCTCTTTGCGGCTTTAGTGAAAGTAATGACTCACCAAATGGAGCACTTTAAGGAAATTCACACTGAACTCTCTTGGCTCTCTTCCTTTTCCATTCTCGCTCTTCTCTGCTTCCCTCTCACTCCTCACTGCACTGTAACATTGTCTTTTTGTCTCCCCTGAGGAACATCACAAGACTCCCAGAAAGCAGAAAGAGAACCTCTCTCCCCATCAGTCCCTCTATCATGTCTGCTCACAGACACACACAAATATATATGTGTGTGCACGACCATACACACACAGGTAGGGAGTACACCTGCAAATCCCCAGTGTAACTCTTGACCTTTTCACATGAGTCATGTTTCCCATAAATATCTTCTTTTGTGCGCTTGCTTTTCAGTGTGTCTTTATGTGCGCTTGTCTCGGTGTCTATGCATGTGTGTGTGTGTCGGTGTGTATCTTTATCTCTCTGTGTTTCACTGCAGAGCTGACCTTTCCATCCCTGCTCTGTCCCAGATTAGAACTGACACCTCCCTCTGCTACAGACCAAACTGATACACATACTGACACCCACATACACACACACACACACACACACACACACACACACACACACAAGCAGAAACAAAATACAGAAATCAAAATGTACTTGCGCATACTGTACATGCACACATTTCACACAAAAGGCATATAAAAGACAATCACACATGAATGCACACAGTTTTTCACCAGCAAAGATGAA
>OMKZ01020844.1:0-21893 GCA_900302535.1 Neoniphon sammara | reverse complement strand
TTTTGTAAGTTTTTTTTTTTCAATTAATAAAAAAGCAATAAAAACACTGCTTTCTGCATTTTTAACTGTCGTGGTTATCATCAATATCATCAGCCACACACACTGTAAATATGAAGCTCAGGGCTACCCTCTGCTGTCTGGAAATTTAATAAATGCAGTACGGTAGCTGACCTTTTCAATGTCCATGCACAATTCATAATTACGGTTATTTGTGCTCTTCTACTGGCATTTACATCGAAGAATACAATAAAACATACATACAGACAATTTATAATAAACAGCTCATTGTTTAGCTCAGTAATAGTCTAACAGTAAGTTGTCACGTGAAAGATTACTGGTTGGCCAACAAGAAAACACGTGTGCTTCCGCATTAAGAGACTCCCACGTGTTTGTTTCTATTTTAGCAGCTAAAAGCTAGCTAACTTAATCAGGGCTGTCTTGCATTTTTCAGCTCATTGCCAGTAAAATGTGCCCTCTGTGTGATTGCGGTGGCGAACACGTCAATAAATTAAAGCAGCAAGTATCTGTTATGCGAAAAGAAATCAAGAACCTCAGGTATGTTTGTAACTTGATGTGTATCATTACTGGTAGTGCAATGTTGAGAGAGAATAAAATTCATGACACCGTTCTGTGTCCTTTTACTCTGTAGGCAGATGTTGGACAGTGCAGTTAGATCTCATCGCAAACATATGGTATCCATCCAGACTGCAGTGTCAAACATAGGAGAGTGCGGACTTGATCAAAGCCAGCCACCGTCTGCACAGGTTGCATTAGAAAAAGGTAAGATATTTGCGCCTGTGTGATGCCAGCCAGTTGATGAATAATCCTAGTGGATGGAAAACAAGCGTGAAGAGGCGTTCACTGTCCATTTGAAAGGACGTTGCGGGGGCTGATGAGGAGTTCATGTTCCAAGATGGACAGTATAAGACAGAAGACTCCTTTGAAAGCCTGAGCAGCTAGCAGGCTTTCTGTATTGCTCTCATTCTTAATCATCTTTTGTAACATGTTTTGCCATAAAACTGGGGAAATTGGTCCAAAATTTACACATAAAATTGTAGGAAATTTACAACTTTTCAGATTGACGGTGTGTCGAAAATGAAAATGCATTCCAAACTAAATCGTAGTTTATTATCGTAGTTTTAAGTATTATTTTTGGGAAAAGATGTTTACACTGCAGAGTAAACACAACACTACCTTTTTTTAGTTGTGACACAATAATTATTAAATGGTTTTGTTGTTGAATGTTCACATTAACATTCCCACTTAAATTCAATTTCATCATCTGCTCTGACGTTTGATTCTGTATGACGGTCCTCATCTAATTTTATGGAATCAAATACTTTCTCAAACAGATTTACATTTGTTCACATAGCCACAAGTACTTCTATTCACAGTTCCCTGTTACTCCAGCAGCTCTCTGTTGTACCTTGGCTGTTAAATTCCCTGCCAGTCACCCTCGACAGCTTCCCGTCTCTACTACTCAAGATGCACCTTTCTAAATCAGCAATCAGCAGTCTCAGTTAGCTGTGCTCAACTGTTACCCTTACCACCTTGAGCGCTCTGCTTCACCTGACCTCTTTTGTGGTGTCTTGTCTCTGTTATTGGTGCATTAATGTCACGTTTGCACCTGCCCTGTTTGCTGTCCTGCTGTGGTTGTCTAATGTGCCCAGTATTGTTGTGTTCACTGCCACTTTGTCTAGTTGTGGTTGTAGTCTGTGTTTGCAATGTATTGCCATTTTCTTTCCTTTGGCCTCTTTCATTGTGTTTCTTATGCTATTTAGCGCATTGGGTTTGAGAATTGTGTTTTAAATAAAATTCATCATTACTATTATTATCATCGTTATCACCATTATTATTATTATTAGCATTATTATTATTATTATTATTATTATTATTATTATTACTATCAGTCTAATTCACATCAGTGTGTCTGCTCAGATAGAGACAGATAGAGAGAGTGTCTCTCTGATACTGTAGATGAGGTTGAATCTGTAGTCTGACTGAGGCAGTGGGGCATGGTGTCTCAGAAACAAATTATTCCCTCCATCACGCTGAATCACTGGTCTGCTCAGTGCCGTCCCACATGCTGTCATCTTTTCACAGGCCCTCTTTTGTCTTATATTTGACTGAACAATAGCATCATCAACTTAACAAATATTTATCTTTGAAATTTACTGTAGATAACTTGAGGCAAAATAAAACAACATTTTCTGCTTTGTCATAAAATGAAAATTCTCAAAAAATATAATTGAAATATTTGTATTACACTAATAAATTTTCAAACAGATATTAGATTTTTTCCCTCCTTGAGTGGCCCCTGTGACTTACCGGTTCCTCTTCATGATAATAAATAATCTTGCTAATTTTGTGACATTACAGGAAATATCCAGACATTACCGATTGGTTACATTAGTTCCTGTTTCTCAGTGAAGAATGGGACGCCCAGACAGCCCACCATTTGTGGCCCCTCCAAGGCAACACTGCGCCTCCAGCAGACTGTCTTCAATAATCCCGAGCATGCTCTGGTGGGCCTTGAACACTTCTCCCATGTCTGGTAGGTCACATTTATCTGCTGTTTGTTCATACTTCATTTCAGTTCACTCAGTCCAAATTTTACTGGTACTTTTGTCAGAATACTAGCAAACTTTGAAGTTTTCCTGAAAAGTTGTAGGGCAGCCTTCTCCTGTTTGACATGTTTGTTTGCAGTGGAAGTACAACAGCTGACAAAGGTCAATATTAGGATAATCAGCTTATTTAAATACTCTGATTAGATTGTGGGTTGTTGTTGAATTTCAGACAATGGTCAGAATTTTCAGCTAATGCACTATTTTTAATACATTTTCAGGAGCAATGCACACTGTAAATATCAAAAGTCTACACAATACATTTTCAGATTTTCTAGTTTTATTGCCTTAAAGTCTTAAATGAAACCGGTTAAATCTGAGTTTTTCTCTTTCATTTGGATATGAGAAAAAGGGAAAATGCCAGGTTTGTTAAAACAGAAAACTTTATTGTTATTAAGCATTATTATGACTTCTATGTCTTTGATAATAGCAGTAAGTCTGTTTGAATAAGTCTCTGCCTGCTTTGCACATCTTCTCCCATTATACTTTTGCAGAGAGGTTCAAACTCACTCAAACCACAAGACAGCTTTCTATGCAAAATCCATTTATGACATCCACTGTATGTTTTATATCATCAGTTTTTCTTTTCTCCATTTGCTTCCTACAGGATTATCTTCCTTTTTCACAAGAATGGGCACCTGAGTTACAAAGCCAAGGTGAAGCCTCCTAGACTGAATGGTCAGAGGGTCGGTGTGTACTCAACACGTAGTCCACACCGACCCAACGCCCTGGGCCTGACTCTAGCCAAGCTGGATAGAATTGTGGGTGAGTATCATCAACAAATATGTCTTAAATATAGAAAAATGAGGACTCATTTTGTGTGTGTTCATGTTCGTGCTTATGACAGGTTTGGCAGAAAGTAGAAGCCATAATATTTTCAGACCAGACTATAAATGCTGTGCTATGCGGATGTTCAGACTAGATGCAGTCGGTCTTTCTGCTTGCAGTTAAATGAGATATTCTGCCACTCTAATCGGCTCTGCTGTCACATTTAACCCCAACAACAGCAACAAAACAACTGACTCAGCTTGATGGGAAATGATTGGCAAGATTTAGAACTGGCCACTAGCCTATTTGGTGTGCTCTATTAAACCATCAAATCCAATACTTCATTTTCCAGGTGATACACTACATCTGTCAGACATTGACATGATCGATGGCACCCCAGTCCTGGACATCAAACCCTACATCCCTGAGTACGACTCCCCACACAGTAGGGTGGATACAGAGCCTTATGAATTGGATGCAGACCAGCCCAAGGAAGCTGCTGTGTCACTGAACGAGGTGACAGATACCTTGAACCTGCATGAAGACTCAGGACTGGATGCTGAGTTGATCTTGAAGAGTGAAAGAAACGATAGCTGTCACAGCGATGACCCAAGGAGTCTTTGCTCCAGAGAGAAACCTGAAGCCAATTTTCCAAGTACAGATGATGTTTTGAGTTCAAGTTCTCCCAGTGTCAGTACTCGTCACTCCCTGCCCAGAGTCCTCCACACTATACTGGAGGAGGTAAAGGCTTTTGTGACCCAGGATGACCTCTCCCAGCTGAGCTCTGAGGAAAAGGACCAAAGTTCAGACTCAGCTAAAAGCAAGCTGATGCCGGTGGACCGTCTTTGCTACGGGGAGGAAGCCTACAGCACCATTGCCGGCTGGATCAGGGAGCCTCCCATTGCCAGTCTGGAGGTGCGCTTCACCCCTCACGCTCAGAGGGAATTAGCGGAGTTCCTGCCCCCAAACCCTTCAGGTAATCCAGATTAATGGCCCTGCTAAAGTATTTGGTCATGTAGAATTATTGGTGAGTTCTGGGGTAATATTACAAGAGAGATCTCAAATATATTTAATATAAATTGTAATTAGAATCCAATAACATTTAATATAGGGACAAACACTGTAAGAGATTATAAAAGAGATGTGTTCCTGTGTTTAGTCATACATACAACCGTGTTAAAACAAATAACAAGAAATTGGATTAGAGAGAATGACTTAACTGTGAATTTGCTTGACAGAATAGTCATGAGAATTAGGAATCTGGTCAATATTTTCAAGGAAAGATGGGAGAAATGGGAGAAACAAAGCACATATGTCAGCCTTATCATGTCATCGCTACAAGTTAAATATATATATACTTAATTTTTTTGGTTATTCCCTTATTTATGTGATGAACCTGTTTAGGTTTTGCGATACTGTGGAATAGTTATGGAGTAATACCTTAAATATAAATAATTAACTGTTTTTCTCTTGCATTTAAATGATATAATAATATTAAATATCCTAATGTATTTAGACTAGGTTTTTTTTATTGCTATTAGTACTATTTGTGAGAATTTATCAAGAGAAGCCCACTGTCACGTAGAGAAAAAAGAAATGTTCTGCCTTTCTCCACACAAGGGCGCCATTGTGACATGACATTCTAATGAAAAACAGTCCCGTTTTTCCATACAGGACCTTCTGAAAGTGGCAGACCCAGGTTCAGGTTTCTGCGCGGTCCGGAGGAGGCTGCAGCCGCCATCAGAGGGGTGCTCTCTGCAGACCCGAGGTCAGTGTACAGGAGGACACGCTGTGGAGACAAACTGTTCTTCTTCACCTTGGACACGGCTGACATCACCTGCTGGTTTGGTCCAGGCTTTGCTGAGGTGCTGCGGGTCCGACCTGTGGAGCAGCTCTCGCCCTCGCAGTGAGAATCCCTTCCACTGAAACTCTAGCTGGAGAGCCTCACTGTCCATTAGTGAAACAAAACAGAGCATATCAATTTTTTTACATACATATTGCAATTGTATCGGTTGTTTCAGTGCACAAAATCTACGAATAGAACGTTTTTGAGAGTTTGCATGTACAAATATTGAGTGATCAATCACAGACATCAATCAGGTGAGCTCTCTACCATTTGTCTCCAAGTAGCTGGCTGAGTGCAGCATTATCTGTTGTAATATGTAAAAGTTTGCTTTTTTGTGTCTTTGGAGAAGGTAAATTGCCCTCTACCCAGAGTGAAAATAAGCTGAATGGTCAACCTCTGATTATGGCATGAGTTTAACCTTTTTATCCTTGCTCTGGTGTACCACTGGTACCACTCCCCTTAACAACGGCAACAGCAAATCACTCTTGCTCTTTATAGTCGTGTGTGAGTGAGAGAGAGAGAGAGAGAGAGAGAGAGGGAGGACAGAGAGAGCATTCATGATTAAACGTGTCAGATGCAGAGATTGTCAAACTGAATTGGGCCTTGGATGTGCAAGTGAAGAAACATTCACAACAAGCCTCTTCAAGAAATGGATCTACACGAGGCTATACTGCAGACCAATTTCCAGAGGATTATTGAGTCTTGGGCTGCTGTCAACCCTCCGGACAAGAAACAGAAGGCCCACTGATACTCTGCTCTGGACGTGGCCCGCATGCTTCTCATCCGTGGGACCAGAGTAGGACTGTGTGACAGTCACGACTGGACTGCTCTGATCTGTGCAGTCCTGTATATTAGTGCCTTGAGCTGACCAAGCTTTTCCTCCAAGCCCTGGATTTTGAAATAAATCATTCTGATAAATTTGGCCACACCCCATTATTGTAAGACACTCAGAACTGTAATAGGTCTGTCTGTGATCCGATGCTCCAAACTGATAAGAAATAGGCTACCATTTGAAAATTCCTGTGCTTACATCAACAGCTGCTTGCCGATGTGGTCGTCTTGAACAGGGTCATGAAGGACATCAGAGCGCAGTCAAGAAAAAATATTAGAGATTGTTCCTCTAACAATAAGGTCAAAGAGGACCCATGTGCACAGCCAAGGAAAAGTTCACCTCAATTGTTTTGGAACAGTTTGCCCTACCAGCCTATCTCCAGATTTATGGGCAAAGAGGGAGAATTTACATGAAAGACTGAGGCTGCTCCAAAAAAGATAAAAAAAAAACAAGACAAGACAAAAACAGACTTAAAGAGATTCAAGAACAGTAACATGGAAAAGAAATAACAAGACTGCCTGCCTATCTGTCTGTCTGTCTCTTATTTATTTTAGTGGAAAAGTCTCTTTGAGATGATCTCAATTTTGTGAGATCATCTCATTTTGAAACAAGGCAAAATAAGGCAGATCACTCCACTAGTATTAAGAAAATTGAAATAAGTTGATCTGTATTAGAAGCTACTGGTAGGCATTTTTAAATTAGTAGCCAATACAAGTAGGCTCATGTCCTTGACTGGATTCATATTAGTCCACAACTCAGCCTTGCCCTCCCACTGTCTGCAGAAGGACATGTGGCCTGGGGTTTCACTTTCAGTTGTTAAGATCCAAGAATTTGAAAACAAAAAGGAAAAATTTCACCCACAGTTTTTTGCTTTCCTTTTGTGCTTTTGTTGATTACATGAGACGATGTAGGAATAAAACTTGTTGCAATTGCTCTATGTCTGTAAAAATGTTGCAGTTATACTTTTGACAATTTCATAATAAAAATCAAATTCAATCCTGATACAGGATCCTGTGTTTTTTCTTTTGAAAGAGCTAGAGTGCTATTTAGGCAGGATTTGTAGAATGTAGTGTTCTCTGGGCATTGGAGATTTGCAGTGCATATTCTAGAACCCTGTCAGGATAATAAGCCAGGGTCTTGCAGACCTGTCACTCTTAGTTATGTGTTAAATAATAAAAAGTGAAGTTACATACAGGCTGGTATGTTTTTTGGAAAGGGTGGGATTTTCTGTGAATCACCAAAGTGCTTTTAAAAGTGGTCAGCCTACAATAGATTCAGTCCTGATGCTCATTTTGAATAAAATTACCACAATAGCAAATATGGGTTTGTGGAAAATGTGTTAAAGGAAGAAAGGAGAAATGGATAGAGGCTGACCTTGAAATGCTGGTTTAAAATATTTCCTTTTTGCTTATGGGCATTGTACAAAGAATCTAATCAGTGATTCATGGGAATTCATAAAAAGCAGAGATGTGAATGAGTGAACTCCACCATGATTTTGATAAGTACACGTATCATTGCTTGATCAAATGACATATAATAATGACAAAATATTGATGCCGCAGTAATTAATCATTTGTAAAGTTTTGTTTTGTGGTCCTATAGTCACATATATTGATGGATCCAAAGACAGAGAGTATGCAGTTAGTTAAGACAAGAGTTTGGTACATATCAAAGCTGTTACTTGTCTGATGGAGTCTTCACATCTGAGGTGAATGCAATATAATAGGCTTTTGTGGAGGATGTGGGCTGTGAGGCCTCATCAGGCAGTCATCTGTTCTTGCTTTAATAGCTGTGGAAGATGACTATAATGCTCGACCAGATCTTGTTATGGAGATATTTATTACAGTATACAGTGTGAGCCAAGTGGGGCTATATGCTTTTTAGTGTTTTTTTTTTTTTTTTTAATATACTTAATATAGGAAAGAAAGTTTTAGATTTTCTAGTACCGGGAGAAAAAGGATTTGATAAGAGTAGTGACTTTAGCTTCTTGTAGAGGGCAGCACCGCGTCCAATTGCGTATTCTGCAGCGTAAAAGAAGAAGAAGAACGGACCAATAGCAGAGTTGCATTTGCGTTTTGAAAGAAACGCGGTTGCAGTTGACAGAGCACAACAACAGGTTTGTTTTCCCCATTTTTGTCATTTTTAATTTCTGTTTAACGTTGGCCAACCTTTTGAGGGTAAATATTGGTTTTAACATTACATTTTTTTATGGGTTAACGCATTCGTGTCTTTCATTGTTGGATCGGTGGGATACATTTCTGTGATAAGGCGTGTGTAACTTACACTAACGTAATTAACGTTGCCTTGCAAGCTTACTAGGCTATGTCCAAACATTATTCTTAGCCAGACAATCTGCCTTAATTTAGTGCTATTTTATTCATACAGGTTAACGTTAGTTATGTGACCCAGTCAGTTAAACTAACGTGTCTTAAGTTAACGGTTCTTCAGACAGCTTTCCATATTACAAAAGTTGAACAGCAGTAACGTAGCTTCTTAGCCAAAGTTAGGCTAACGTTATTCGTTTCAACAAACTCACTTGAAGTTATTTTCTTTCGCCATCAGCCAATTATTCAAGCAACATCATAAGGGATACAAGATTTCGCCAACGCAAAATGAACTTTTTTGTCTCTATTTGCAGTTGCAGAGCTAGTTTGTTCAGCAACTAGAGTAATGTCCTCAAGGAAGTCAAGTTCAAACGGGGATGGCTTGGTAAGACTGTTTTATTCTGTCTTTGGCAAGATAAGCAGTGTTACATTATGACTGAGCATGCTAATAATATTTTATTGATCTTTTCTTCTTGTTAGCCTCCCACTAAATGTGGAGAGCGCACCCCTTTGAGAAATCTGCAGAATGAAATCCTGCATCTCTCAACTCCATCCTCCAGGCTCAAATCAAGATCACTGCCTGATACTGCTGTAAAGATGACAAAGGTAAGTTTAAACTGACACTTGTAAAAGCTCTTCCTCTTAGTTTCTGTCTCTCATTGGATACTATTGCTAACCTCTCATTCACTAATCTGCAGAGAGATGTCCCTCTCTGTGGCTCAGACCAACACTTCCTCTGTCCTCGATCAGCTAAACTGACAGAAGCCAGCCCCCCCAGATTTCTAGACAAACTTCCCACCATTGACACAACTGCTGCTGAGACAGCTTGTGGACTTGGAGACATAACATTTAAATCTTTCATCTGTGCTGGTGGTGAAGTTGAGATTTCAGACCCTTCATTGTTGGCAGAAGATAATATTGTTCTACCCAGCAATCAGACTGTGAAGAACACTTGTGAAACAGAAGATACAGTCACCTCTGACAGCATGATAGTCCAGTCATGTGATGACCACATAGAACATCCCTATTATAACCTTGAAAGAGATGCCTCCTTGGTTAACATTGATACAACATGTCTCAGTGAAATGTCAAACATGAGACTGGCCACTGAGAAGTTAAATGATACACAAGACTCCAGAGTTTTCCAGAATGACGCCTGTGGAGAGAAAGATGTCACTTTCAAATCCTTCATTTGTGATGGAGGTGAGGTGGAAGTTTCAGATATCACCAGACTACCAGAGGACACTATTCCCCTGCCCAAGGCTGAGTTTGAGGGATCCATACAATACAACAGTGTAAATTCAAGTATCTTCTCTGATGACTGTGGCCAACAATGTCAAGTGGAACATAGAGATCATCCCTACTGTAGCAGTGAAATTGATTTGGCTCCTTCTGTGACCAAGGTCAGCAACGTCTCTGAAACAGCAGATGGTATGGAAGAACCTGCTAATGGACTGAGTGATATAACTTTTAAATCATTTACTTGCACTGGGGGTGAGATTGAAGTTTCAGATGGAGCCAGACTTGCAGATGAGACTGTTCCTCTTCCGACTGGCCAGTTTGCAAACAGCAGTGTGTCATACAGTGACACCATAAATGTGAGCACTTCAGCTGTTGACTATACTGTACAACACAATAATGAGCATTTAGATCACCCTTACTGTAATGTTGAAAACAGTGTATCATCTCAAAGTGGCAACCCATCTGTCATCCAGGAACCATTACCCTGCAGCCTTGATGTGCAGGGTGAAGTAGAACAAACCAGTCTGGTGGTCGCCGGTGGTCAGACCAACATACAGGGAGATGTCATGTGTACAGAAGGTCAGGTTGAACA
The DNA here is from genome assembly GCA_900302535.1 of Neoniphon sammara. NCBI lineage: Eukaryota > Metazoa > Chordata > Actinopteri > Holocentriformes > Holocentridae > Neoniphon > Neoniphon sammara. Next base: position 11,665 of record OMKZ01020844.1, on the reverse strand, counting down.
TTCAGATGGCACCAAACTGTCAGAGGAGACTTTCCCTCTGCCTAAGGATCAAGCTGTGATCTGCCAACCTCTGTGCAACAGCAGTGTACCTACTAGCGTTATGCAGGATCATATCCAAGATCACCATGAACAATCTAGCTGTCATTTGGAAAGTAATGAAGGTTTGTTAGATACTGACCCACGAGGTATTAGTGTACCTCCGTTGGCTAGTACAGCTAATAAGTCAGTGAGTGATGTCGATGCAAATTGTCAACAGCAAGAAATCTCAACCTCGAAGTCTTCGTTACAAGCTGAAGACAGCGCGTTGCCCTCCATGCCTCAGGTACCTGAGTCTTCTATAGGGGCTGCCATGCCTGTAGAAGAGCAGGGACATCCAGAATGTGACTCTAATGTGCCACCCAGGGTTGAAGCCCTAGAGTCCAGTGGTGCAAAAGACAGTGCCCTAGGCTCATCTGGAAATGGACCAATTTTTTCCAACTCTGCAGAAAACCCTCACACAGAAAACCTCTGTGATGTTCTGAAAGAGCTGTCTGAATTTCCTTCAGTAGCAACGGCTTTGCAGTTTAAAATCCTTAGTCCACTCATTAGGAGAACTTCTTTTGCAAGAGCACAGGCTCATAAGGAGTCGGCTTTGGACCGGTTTTTGGCTGAAGATTCAGCTCTGGAACATGAAAAGAGCTTGGTTGCACCTGTTAACCCAGACCCCACCGGGCTATGGACAGGGGTCTTGGAGAGCCCCATGCCCCGTCCACTTTTCAACTCTACAACATTATGTACAAGATACTCTGACCAGCCCCAGCCAGCCCCAGTACCAGAGACAGCTGAGGATGTGGATGTGAAGCCCTGTGCAGTGCCTCTTTCTGAAGTAGAGAAAGCAGTTTTGGATAAGCCTTTGATTCCCGAGGGTCCCCTGCAGCAGCAGCTCCGGCAGATGGCCGAGTTCCTCATGTTGGCATCAGGGAGGATGGGCACTGCTGCCGTCTCTGCTCCTGCCCCACCTACAGCTGCCCACACAGTCAGATCAGTGGGTCCTTCTCCCACAGAATCCCACAGTGTGTGTGTGGGCACCACTCCTGTGAAGCTGGTGGACCACAGCTTAAATACATCTGGCCAGTTTGAGAGGAAGAGGGAGTTCTCTGTGGTAGACACCTGTACCACTACCGACCCTCTCCTGTGGAAGTGAGTGTTAGCTCTGAATTTGCTATTTAGTCAAATGTACATATTGCCAGTAATAATTTGTGATTGATTACATGTGTGAGATTGTGTTCTCTCTTGATGTGGTGACAGTGTGCCCCCTGGAAGCCTGGAGTGTCTTCCCCGACCAGAGCTGGAGCAGAGGCTGAGGTCCAGCATGATCATGGTGGAGGCCCTAGTGCAGCAACTGGCTGCAGCCAGGACACATGGATGCCCTGCTGCTGGCCCTGCGCCCTCAGATCTCAGGGACAAGCTAGTGCAGACAGACCACACTGAACTCAATCAGGTTAAAGCATATTTGGACAACTGCAGTTATTCATCAATGCTAGCGTTAATGTCAGAGTTGTGACCCAACTTAGAGTTCATGTTCCTCTTTGTAAATAGAATTCTTGGTCTAAAATGCCCCCAGTTTCACAGTTTACTAATGCTTTGATGGAATATATGTTTGTTTGTATATTTTTGTTTATTTGTTTGTTTTTCTTTCAATAGACCACAACATACCGAGACCTGTATATGACAGCTTTGGGCAGGATTCGTGAGTTAGAGCTGGATGAAAGTTCTCTACAGAACCTCATCCAATGTATGGAGGACACTCGGATCAGCATGGTGAGACACAGTGAGCGATGACATGTGGCAAAGTTGTTGGAATTTTTGAATAAAATTATGGCATGTTGCTTTCTTAAGGAATTTGAATTCCTTCAGCCAACAAAATTATTTCGTTGTAAATTGTTTTACATTACTGTGTTTAATGAAATGTAGCTGTTGAACTGAGTGGCTTTGTGTGCATTTATCCCAACAGGCTGCTTTGAGTTGTGAGACGGATGCAGCTCTTTCCAGTATGAAGCAGATAGGAGATATTGTCAAAAAGGACCACCAAAGCCTTACTACACAGGCAAGTCTGCTTACACACACATGCCCACGTACACCTACTCTACCTACGCTTGTGGCAATACTGCAGCTTTATGGACTCTGTCTGCAGATTTTCTTCCTATTACTTGTTTTTAATTTATATTTTATTATTAATTTATTTACTGTATGAATGCATGTCCTATGGTTGTTCTGTGACTGAATGTTGATTGACTGCTCCACAGATAAAGTTCAAAGTTTACTTCACAGCAAATAGTTGTAAACTGAATTACTTGTGACAAATACTGCATGTGTAATTACCCATTAATCAATAGTGTATGTTTTCTTATTTTTGTACATACACTATTGTATACTTTCTATAAATGAATTGACTGTGTATTACCCTTTCGTTGTGTAGTATGGCCACATGAAGTCCCTGTATGACAAGTCAAAGGCAACGCAAACAAGAATGATGCAGAAGGTCAAAGACGTTCTTCAGCACAGAGAAGACATGAGGCATCAAATGCAAGAGGCCTTCTCAGCCAAGGAGGCAGTAAGAAATGTGTTTCATTACAGTATCTCTGCCAGGAGATCATGCGTTTGGTTGTTTGCCTGTCTCTGTGTATCTGTCTGTCTGTGTCCCTGCTGCTAATCTCACAAACTGTAAAAAGACTGTAAAAAATGAAATGGACTAATTTGCCTAATCTTCTTGGGCCTTTAGATGAGGGACAAGATCAAAACCATCACGGAAAAACCCTCTCACACTCTTTACAATGAGTTGTGGCACAAAGCAATAACAACTATCTACTTTATATGGACACCGTGTCCCCACACGCCTGAAGATCTGCACTCTACTGAGTGCACTCTTATAGTTTGTAAATGTTTTGTGGCCTTGGTAGTCTTAGTTTTGGTTCCCTGTCTTTTCCCATCTTTATCCCAGTGGTTCTGGTGTGGGTTGCAACACAAAAACAATTATTTGTTGGATATTTTTTTATTAAAAAAAAAAAAGAGAGAAAAAAGTCACTAATTGTAAATACCAGGCCTGTGCTTCAAGATAAAATGAAATAAATGATCACCTTCGGGGAACTGGTTGTACTAATCAGTAATTGGATACAGAAAAAAAATGAATGTAAACAAGACTATATCAAATAGTTGCATTTAGACATAAACATAATGAAATTAAAGTAAATTACAATGCTCTGTCTCATTTTCTCTAATAGAAGTGGTAGTTTTCCTGCCCTGAATGCACACTGAATCAGTAGAGAGAAATCACTGAAGCACATAACATTTAATTATTTCTGATCTTACTGTGAGTGCTTTAAGCTCAGCGCTCATATAATCCTTCCTGCCAACTGCCCTAACCTGTTCATTCAGGATGCAGTCCTTGTCCAACAGTTAGATGTCAGTTAGATAGTTAAACAGTTAGATATTAAATAGATGTCACTCACAGTAATGGTGGGAGATGGCAGACTCCCCTTAGCCTCCCGGTACAAATGTATTTTTTTATAGGAATGAATACCTCCAAAGTATCTCATATCCATTACTTCATAACACATATATCCTAATAGGCACTGATTTTATTCGTGGGATTAGCCATTTGGCTTACTGGTGTGTGTGATACAGTAAGCCCAGGGCTTAGGTTAATTTAGCGCTAAGAAATGCAAGTGTGAAAAGGGTTATTGTGTGTCTTATTTTCCATGTGTTTGCAGGCCTTCAGTGTGATGGAACAACTAAGGACGCAATGTGCCATGCAAATCTCAGAGCTGGAGGAGAGTGTGGGGTCTCACCAAGAACTCATGGCTGCCCTAACCAGAACACACCCAGAACAGGTACACTCAATACAAACAATACTTAGTCAGCAAACCTTGATCTTAATGAGTCTGGTACCAGTTTTTTTTTTTTTTTTTTTTTTTTTATTTTAGGTTGCATTAAACAAGACCTATGTGGAATTGCTCAACTCAGCATCTGATCTTTTGACCAAAACCATGAGTGATCAAACCGGTTTGACAGAAGAGGTACAGTGGATTTGTTAATTGTTTCTATTTATCAAACAGTCCAATAAGTGCTGGAGAGATGTCACAGTACCATCACAGAGTATATTTTGGTATTAAAAAGTTACCGTATGCAGTGTGGCGTTCAAAGACTTCCAGGGTGCCTCAGCCATTCTTGTGTTGAGGATAGGTGTTTACAGCCATGGATAATCCTACTGAATATTTTGTTTCATTTATTTATCCAGTAAACATGCATGATAAATTGTGTTGCAGTGTTTTTGCTTTGGGTAGTCGTACCTGCTGAAGTGCCCTCAGCGCTTACAACAAAAACGTTTAAAGACTTACATCTGTACTGATCAACTCAGTAACATCATATCACATCGATTGTGTGATGGGTGTCAATGACAATTCAGCTTTGTTGTAAAAGAAATGATGCTCAGCCTGTTGTGTGGTGATTTTTTTTCCACAGCTCCGCAAAGTGTGGTCTCTTCTTCAGAGGACTACTCCCATGCTTCTGAAGCTGAATGAGAAGGCAGCTGCTGCTCTGAGAGAACGGGACCAACATGCCTCTGCAAGAAACCAAGCTGTAGAGGACAGAGAGCAGGTTAGGCTGCATTCGGGATACTTACTGCTCTGCACCTTTTTTTTCTCTCTATCATGTAGGAATGATGACAAGTCTTAGCTTGGCATGATGATTGATCATTTCAATAAACTCAACAGATCCAGGAGGAGCTGGATCAAGCTAATTTGAGTCTCAAAGATGCCAGAGAAGAGATTGGTGACTTGAATCTCCAGGTGACCATCATGACCTCAGGTAAAACAGAAATAAACATGCTCTCGTTGCTTTACCTTTTCATTTCACTCTTCATCTTCAGAAAGTTGAGCACAGTGTCACATTGTTTTCGTATATTAACCTGTGTAATTTCAAGCTTTTCTCTTCACTATGCTTTACTTCAGAGATGGGTGTGCTGCGTCAGAAGCTGAGTGAGGGAGAGGAGGAGCGGGCTCAGCTGGAGAGAAAGGTGACAGAATTGTCTGCCACAGTCTCCTCCACCTTGGCCTCCTACACCTTCCTGGAGCAGGCCCTCGGTGCCGAGACCACTAAGTATGATCTCCACAACAGCACTCTGTTCAGGATTTTTTGTTTTTACTATAATACTGAAATATTTGCTTGAAGAGGAAGCTTGAAACAAAGAAAAAAAACTCATGTTGAAATGCAGCATTCTAGTATTTAAAATACTGATAATATACTATTGTTTGCAGGTTGCAGCAGTCTTGGAAAGATGTCCAGCAAGCCAAAGACAAGGCAGACGAGTAAGTAATGATAGTGATTTAATCTTCTTAATAGGGATTTAACAATACATGCAAAAATGTTTCAGTTTGATACAGGATATTGAGGTTGGAGTTTCATATTGCCACGATATTTTGAGGGAAAATTCAGTGGGGATAGTTATGACTGAAGAAAATACTAGTTCAAATAAAATTTTAATGACCAATTTTAGTCTCTAAAAGTGAAGAGGAAAAAATAAACAAAAAAGCTCCAGTAAAGTATACATCTGTGTAACCAGGAAATGTTTTCACTGAAATGTGTTGTAAAGAGTAACAGTTTCATCTTTTGGAACTTCCCACCCCTCACATCTACAAAAAAAAATCTATGGGTAAACACTGAATCAAACTTCACTGTTGTCTCCTGTTGTGTGGATGCCCATGTCCAGGCTAGAAGCTTCACTGGGCCAGTCGCAGCAGCGTGTGTGTGAGCTGAGCGAGGCTCTGGCCCTCAGTGAGGAGCAGCTCAGCCAGCTGCAGGCCGTCTCTCTTACACAGAGCACACAGATCCAGCAGCTCCAGGATGTTTGCACACAGCTCAACGGTGTGCGGGAAATGAACGAGGTTAGTCTATGTTGTGTGTATGTGTGTGTGGGAGTGACTGAGGGGGCTTCTGTGGGTTGGCTTTGCAGGTCACAGGAGGAGCTTTAATAGCTGTGTGCGTGTATCTTACCTACACACTAGGAGCGCACATCTTAGACAAGTGTTTGTTTTTTTTTTTAACTTCTGGACTTAAGATATTTCTGTGTGTATTCTGTTGTCGCAGATAGTCCAAGGCTAAATTGGGTTCAGTGTAACTGAAAAATTCCCCCTAAACAAAATACGACATTGCTGTGATCTTGTTCAATTAAAATGTGCAAACATGAACATTTTTCTCACATTGATAGAGTCTTTAGAATAGTTGTGCCTTTCATAATAAATGGTAGGCTGAAAACATTTGTTTGTGATTATGAACCCATATTTACTTTTGGGATAATGGTTAAAAAAAAAAAAAAAAGTTCCCAAATCCCTGGAAAATTAACTTTTTGTGTCCAAAAAGTGGGACTGTAATATGGGTGCTCCAATAAGTGTGAGATTCACTCAGAGTTATTAGATATATGGCATCTAAATCTGCCAAAAGTAAGAGCTGGTGTTAAAAAATATGAGTTAAATTTCTCTATAAATATATAAAGAGGAGAATCTGTTGAACACGCTGTTTAATGGCAGAGATAAAGTTTATACCCCCTGGCAGCTAGGATACAATTTCCAACTGTCTCACTAAGTGGACAGAATAAGACTTGATCAATGGGAGAGGAGATGGATCCATTTATTACCAATATAGCCTCAGAGGATCGACTGAATTGATGGGCTCAATGGAGAAGAAAAAATTCTGTCACAGTAAAGACCACAGACCAAGCTTTAGTTCATTTCTATTACACAATGTAACAGTTTTGCCACACTCTGCATGTTGTCAGTTTTCAGTAGCTTAATGATCATGCCTAATAAATGAAAAGCCAGTGCCAACTTAAAGCAGTATTAAGAGTTTTTGCATCCACACCTCACAGATTTGGATGATACTCTTGTTAAAAACGGTTTAAAATTTTTGGTGAATCTGTTCTTTCTGCTTTGATTGGCAGTTGGTATCTTCCCCAAAAGTCAATATCAGAGCATCCGTAATCTTCAGCAGAACAACATAATATGTCACTTGATGACAGGACCGTAACCTCAGTGTTTTTCCTGTACAGTCATGTACTGGCATCATAGGAACAGCATATGAATTTTCTTTTAGGGTGGATGTCTGGTTGAAGTTGCCGTTGTGTTTGTGTCAGTTCTTGCAGATGGAGAATGAGCTGGCAAGGGAGCAGGTGGCTGAAAGTGAGAATATGCTCAGGGCCAACCTGCAGGGGCTCAGGGAGAGGAACATCCAGTGTGAGGACCTAAAAGGAGCCCTCACTCAACTTCAGTAAGCCTCAATGCAGAGCAGCCATTTTTCAAATTTGTAAAGAACCTGTACTGTTTAGGATTTAACGATAAAGTGCCAGTGAACTTGTTAAATTAATGGAAAAAAAAAACTTTTGTAAGGCATATTGTGACATTTAATGCAATGGTTTTTGTGATCATCTCATAATTTAACCTATTGGGAAGCTGAGCATGAATCAAAACTGAATATGAATCAGGAAAGCCAAATTTGAAATTATAGTCAGAATGTAAAGTTCAGTAATGATCACATTCATTTCCAAGACCTTTTAAGTTTTTTTTTTGTTTTGTTTTTGTTTTAAATTCAGTGGTACAATACAAGCATGATAGATTCAAGTTTATCTGATTCAAATACCATCACTGCTGGTACTAATCTTAACAATTCACCCTAAACTATCCTAACAATGTGAAACATGTTGCCAATATGCTCACTCAGTGTGTGTGAGATTATTTCTGTGCATGTATGTTTGCAGGTTTGAGAACAAGGGTTTGCAGGAAGAGCTGGAAACCACAAAGTCCAGAGCCAGTGCTACCCAGTTGGACCTCGGAGAGAAACTGGCTCAGGCGGTCACTGATGTTACCTTGCTGCACCACACACTGCGAGGACTAACCAATGAGCTCCAAGCAGCTCTCAATGACAAGGTAACATGCAGAAACTGCTCAGATGGGGAGCTCAAACAAACAAAAAAAGAATTTTGGGTCAGATATGTAAATAATTGTTAAATTAATTTTGAAAGTGCTTGTCAAAAATATCTGTTTTTAAAATATCCAGTGGCTGATTCTCTGACATTTGTAGCCACAAGATGGCGTCAGTGCATAAGTAGATAGAGACTCTATAGTAAGCTTGAATTTTATTTGGCCCTGAGACAACAGTGGCAGGAGAATATATACCCCTCGCACACAGTTAAAAAAAATCTATCTTGCAGTGGTCTTCTTGGCGGCAAGTCAGCTTTTGTGCTGTGGGAATGGAGAATTAAAAAGCTTACTTTTAATGCATTATATACTGTAGTATATGGTAGATCTCCTAGACTGCACTTGTAGCTGTAAGTGTAACTTTCACTGCCTTAGGGCCATTTCAACACAAAAAAACTTTAACAGCAGGTCAGTAAGCAAATACATATGTGTCATGTGTTCCTTAGCAACAAAAGCAGTATTGGTTTATAAAAATCCATCTTTAAATATGAAGCTTCATTCCTGAGCAGCAAAGTTTCACACAACTCCCACAATCCTCTTTGTAGATGCAAAATGAACTGTCTGTCATTGTCAGTATGCACTGTGGAGAATATGTTCTTGTTTTTCGATGCTGAATAATATGACTGACTTTTCAGAAACCAGAACTGCCCAGGGATAAAGAGTTGCAGTCAGTCCTCAACTTCGAGCGTCATCACCCGTCCAGCTCCTTTGTGGATAGCATCATGGTGGCACTAACTGCTGAGAGAGGGGAAGATACAAAAACAGAGACAGGTACTGGACAAGGTACCGTACCACACCTCAAATGTTTTTGATTGAGGTTCACATAGATTGGTTTGCTAAGGTAACTTTAAATCCAAGATGTGCTTCAAAGGTGCTCAATGTTGCAAGATCAATCATAAACAATGATTTGGACCTGAACAGCTTTGATGTACTGTCTCTCTTTAGTTGTTCCTGTTAGGAGTCTGGCTGCAACATTTTAAACTTACTGTAATCTGTATGTACCCTACTGGGAAAGACAGGTGCACAGTGAATTGCAGTTGTCAGATGAAGAAAAAATAAAGGCATAGACCAGTTTTTCAGATGATTCTAAGACAGAAAAGAACCTCTAGTTTAGAAAAGTCTGCTGGAAAACACAACTAGGGTAGGCTAGGGTAGCATGTAGAGAAAATGACTGAACCCGGACCAGTACCCTGAGGAACACTGCGGAAACGTCTAAACTAGGAAACCAGATACAGATCCAGTAATTGAGACACTTGAGAAAATGATAAAATATGTCTAAATAGTTACTACATAACATAGAAGTATTTCAGCTGCTAAAAGCAAGCAAGTTTTCACCTCACAAGAGCCTTTGCAGTGCGATGAAGAGACATGAAACCAGATTGAACTTCTCGGAGACACCATACTGTTCATAAAATTGCATAAAATGGCAACTCTCCTAAAATTCCAAAATTTTGAGATTACTCTGTATAAGGGTCAATAAGAGTTTATTTGTTAAGGAGAGCTACAACAATAGCATTCTCGAATCAGGAGGGAACAGTGACTGTTATGTTCTCCTGTGATTTATTGTATTTTCTTCACTAATCTTTATTTCTGTTCTTTTCTACATCGTACTCTCTACTACTGCATTGACCCAATTTTCCCACCAGGAACTTTTTTTTTTTATCGAAAGCCTTCTGCATACAGCATTTGTCTTAACAGGGAAGGTCAAGTGTTTGCTAATAATTACCTCAGACGCAAGGAATTTCATCACATCTGGAGTGAACATGTCAGCGATTTTCTACCTCTGCCTCAGTAAAACCTCTCGCTAAAATTTCCCACTGTAATTTGAAAGAACTGTGATGTCCTATAGCAAGTTTAATCCTGACCAGATCCGGGTCTGGTGTTTCAGGTGGTTATTGACAATGTGCGCCTGGCAACTGGATTGTAAGGCCCGTAAATGCAGCGGTTGGCTAGAGCAGCATCATGCATGAATTAAAGCCATATGAAGAACATTTTCCTGTGTTTCTGTGCTGTTGGTAATATTGTGTTTATGTATTACCGTATTTCTCCAAATTAGTTTACCGTCGGGGCGACTGACTGAAATCACTGTTGTACTTGGCAAAACAAGTTACAAACCTTCCCTGCTAATACAAATGCTGTCTAGAGAGGGCGCAAGTTTCATTTAGTCTAATCACCATGGGTAAATTAAAAGCTAATTTGGTGTTCACTCTCTTCAGTCTCCTCAGACACGCCTGAGCCCCAGTGTGAAGGTTTGTTCAGTCAGACAAGTGCCTTCACCCGTGTTGCAGCCATCACCCCTAGAAAGGATTTCAATGAGGTTGAGTCTGAGCTGGAGGAGGAGCAGAGCAATGTGGGGGAGCTGCTTGCTGACCTGGGCAAAACTGTCTCTGAGCTCGTCTCCACCCTTAAAATGGTGCAACGACACAAAGATGCTCAGCTGGAAGAGCTGCACAACACCATGTATGTCCTGAGAATCTGTATGTCAGTGAAATAGATAGACTTCTTGCCTTGCCATGACATCTTGTTTATATGGAATTTGTTTAAGTAGAGAAATGAGAATATATCTGACAAGAGCAAAACAAAACAGAAAAAAAAGAAAAGAAAGAAGGTTCATTTTACATAAGTTTAAATTAAAATTTTTTTGGCAGCCATTATAGTCCTTTCTTTACATGATTATCCAATGCATTTTTCCAGTTCCGGACTGCAGGAGGAGCAGCAGACTGCACTCAGCAGACACAAGGCCGAGGTGTGGGAGCTTAAGGATCAGCTTAGCCGTCTGAACAGCCAGGTAGAGAAGGGCAACATGGCACTGCAGCAGAAAGCTCAGGTAAGAACTACACTGCATCTGCATTGCCCTCAGATATAATGCCCAGCAGAGTTTAGAGAATGATTAAAAAAGAAACAGTCCAGCTAAGCTCAGGAAAAACCTCAGATGTTTCTTAAGAAGTATTTTCTCTTCACACAGGACGAGAAAACGGTGACGAAGTTGTTCACAGAAATAAATGAGGCCCGGGAACTTCTAAGTAAAAACAAGACTGAAAATACTGTAAGGGACAAAAACAGATTGCATACCCTTTTAAAAAGTACTTTATTTGTCTCATATTATGTGCTGCTGGCAAAGTGGATTGACCAGATGTGACAGTGTCTTTTCTTTTTCCGTTTTTATGTAGGAATTGTGCAAGGAGGTGGCTGAGCTTCGGCGTGCTCTCCACCAGTCACAGGTGGAGTCTCAAGTCCTTAGGGAAGAGCTGAGGAAATCTGGCAGCCAATCAGCTACCCCAGCACATTTTATGGATGAGAAGATCTGCTTACTGAAGGAGGTACTATCCACTCAGCTATGATGTGCATATTACCAGCTAGTGTATGAAAACAAAGTTATACATAAATAATGTGAATGCATCTGTGTTTATTCCCATCTCCTCCACCTCTCTAAATCTGATCTTTGTGCTTCATTCAAATTGTTTACAGCCCATTCATGCCCAAGGACACTTTGACATTTATACCTCAGTTTTCTGTGCTAATTTCCACTAACATGCAGTACATCTCTTTCATTCCCTCACAAGGTGGAGAGGCTTAAGGGGAACCTTCAGGAGATGGAGCAGGCCAGGGCGAAGCTCCTGGAGAGAGCAAAGAGACATGTAAGTACTGGCTAAAACAAA
>OMKZ01020843.1:0-21262 GCA_900302535.1 Neoniphon sammara | reverse complement strand
GAGATTCTTGGCTCCATGCTAACACTGTTAAGTAAGCTATTAAGTGATGAGAACATTGACATTAAAATAATGCATGTGTCCCCGGTAAATCGTTGACCCCAGTGCTCCATGTTAACATTTTGGCATACACTATGTTGAAGGATAACTGGCTCCATGCTAACTCTTTAGCATACTCTATGTTGAGGGATACTTGGCTCCATGCTAACATTTAAGCATACACAATGTTGAATAATAGCATGCTACATGCTAACACTACACTAGGAATAGTAAAAAGCAACTTGTAGCAACTTGGAAACTAGATGGTACATAATTTTAAATCATATGCAACTAAGCCTGGCAATTTTGTAATTTTGCAAAGCATTTTGCAAAATGCTACTACTTTCTCTCTTTCCACAGGAATTGAAGGTGGTGTATGATCAGAGACTGTGATCTACTGGGGCCACAAGGATGATTTTGGTGTGTATGGTCTCATCATTTCACTTGATGAATATATATCATCATACATACATACATAACATATATATATATATATATATATATATATATATATATGATCTTGATCTTGAACCCTAAATTCATTTCCGGAAAATACAATTTGCAGGATGCTTGCGCTGCAGAAAGAAATAGGTCTTGGTAGGGGGTGAAAAATGAAAATGAACAGAGCGGTTTGGAGTCTGGAGGTTTGTGTGTGGAACTGATTCCCCAGCTTCTGGCCCTACCGGCGCGCTCTGATGTGGCTGACACCTCTACAGACAAGTTTATTTAGCTCAGCAGTCTGAATTAAACCCCAAACTCCACTGGGCCTCTCTGCTGATGTGATGCCAGTGCTATTTACCTATTCAGAGGAGCCTGTCATTCTTCTGTGTGCAGAGAGAGAGAGGGAAGGGGAGGGTGTTTTTGATGAGGTATATTCACACCTTTCAGGGCTTGGAAAGCTTACGAAGGGGTGTCTGGAGAGTGTACTCGAGTCCTCGGTTACCCTAAACCATAAAAATAGACATTTTCAGTTTATTGGTGTTTATCTTGTGCCTGCGAGGGCCACCGAGGATGACCAGTCTGCATCGTTTAATCCTTATTGGATTTCCCAAACTCATTCTCTCTATTTCATGCATTCTCCCAAAGATCAGCCTGCATGAGGCGCTGAAGGCGAAGACCAGTAACAAGGTTTAGGAGAGAATGACAGAGAGAGTCGGGGATGGAGCGAAAGATAAAAGAGAGGGAGGATCAGATTGGAGAATCGCAAACACGGACATATGGAAAGGAAGAGCGGGAAGGACACGCACACACTCAGAAAGAGGAAGTAGAGGGGACGGAGAGAATAAGGCAGCCAGACAAACAACAGATAGCTGGGTGCTGATGGGAAAACAGGCCTGGCATGAGCTGGAATGAAGAAGTGCCCTCCAGTGGCTAGGACTTTGGAGAGAATAAATGCCAGTGTTGCAAACAGCCCAAACCAGTATTAATCTCCCCGATAGCCTTCATGCCCGCCGTGCATTAGAGGAAATAGCGTGCTAAGCCACAGACCCATTCAATCTTCCCCGCACGCTCCCAGAGAGCAGCCTGCAAACAGCCAAGGCCCAATGCAATAAGGAATGATGGAGGACCGGGGCATACAAGCAGCCCCATCCACTGCGCCGTTTTACATTTTAATCACATCACACAATAAGACAGGTGGAAACCACGTATGGGCACGTAGAGGGGAAGCAATTAACAGTGACAGTAGAGACAGGGAGGGAGAGAAAGAAAGAGAGAGAGATAGAGGAGGGGAGTGGAGTGACAGAATCAGAGAGAGGAACGTGAGGGGGAGTTAGTTTAGGGAGGGGCATTTTGTCTTATTGTCATTTGGGCCTTTATCAACGTATAAAAAAGGGGCTTTAGAACAGATTTAGAGGCTTTTAATTCTCTGGGCATTGATTTAAGGTTGGATGCACACAGAGTATTTGATGGTACCGAAATTATGGAAAGTGTTCAAAGCCATAGGAAAGAGGATTAGCGCCTTTTTTGTCCTGTTAGAGGACTGTGACCTTGGTTGCTAAAAACCTCAAAGAGCCACATGGGTCAGAGGAAGGGCGCGCCACCACTCCTCATGGAGCCGCTGGTCACTGTTTGAAGGACAAACTGAGAATCGAGCCCTTAAACCCGCGAATTAATTGCTCACTAGGCTGAGCTTTGTAAAACCAGCCTGCGTGTTCTTTTTCAGATCCCAGGATGGGTTCATCACAGCAAAGACAGGGTTTTGGTTTCCTATCCTTGCTTCCCTTTAAACAGCAAAACCTCCTAAAATGCCTTGGCAGACAGGAGAACACCCAAAGAGACCTGGGTGCAATTCTCCAGGCACCCGGCCAAAGTCAAATGGAGTCTTATGGAGTCAAATGGAAATCTTATGTTTTCCTCATTTTCTCCCGACTCCAGTCATCAATCTTTTAATCTGCGGTGAAGTGCAGCCGGGGTGGTTTCTGCCCGGGCTCCTACAGCACGCTGCACTTTCAAGGTTTTACTTCTAAGTGTGACAAATGAAGAGTGGGACCGGGCGGCACATAGGCGCCAGCGCCGCCTTGCACACTGATGTCGGGTGCAGGTGCCGACAACACGAGTCAAAAGCAAAGAGAGTAGGACAGGCGTGGAGGCACCTCGCTGATTATCAGAGGTAAACTGCAGTTCAGATTCAAGCTCAAACACAAATTCAAGGTCAGTGCGTGGTGTTTACGGCAGCTGCTGTGACTCAGTCATTGTGCTGAAGAAGGCATGTCTGCATTTTGACATGAGGGACTGTGGTAGACTGACAGCAAGGAACATATAAAGGAAATTGTGTATTTAAAAACCATAACGCAAACTTTCTATAGGCTGAAATTCATTTTTCTACTAAGGAAGGAACATACAGATTTTCGTGTTAATGGTCGGCCAAGCTAGCTCACATTAAAGGTGCAAAGCATCTTGGACTTGTGGAAAATGGTGTTGATTAAAATCCACTATTTCAATAAACTATTTAAATAAACAATGATATCTCTTTTATTTTTCATGACTTAACACTTCTGTCTAAACACAAGATCTGTGTAATCGGAATGTCTATGGCAGTGATTCTCAACCATAGGCCCGCGGCCCAAGGATGGGCCACGGGCGCCAACTACTGGGCCGCGAAAAACTTAAAACTTAACTTAACTACACTTAACACTTAAAGTGTTAATATTTAAATGGGCCCTGGGCCACTTTGTAATTGGAAAATAGGGCCCCGAGGTCAAAAAGGTTGAGAACCCCTGGTCTATGGGATTGTGAATGGCATTTTCTTAATTCTGGAACAAAAAAAATCCTAAGTTATGGTGTTACTTTGGCTCCCTGTTAAAGGAATACTCCAACGTTTTGGGCAAAATACCCTTTTTCCGACTTACCCAGACTGAGACAAGATGTTGATAACATTTTCACCTCTGTAGTCCCCTGGTTCGGTTCCTATGGGTAGCATATCATGTTAGCTTAGCATAAAGACTTGAAGTCGACAGGAGTCATTAGCCTAGCTCCGTCAAAGTGAAAAAATAAACCTTACAGCAAGTGTGAAGATGTCTTATTTACACAATGTATTGTGTATTTGAAATACACATCTTGGAATTTTTTTTAAAGGCAAGAGTCATTTTAGGAGAAGTTAGTTGGTTGGAACTGTAACAGCTGAGTACAGATGGAAGGATGCATGTGTTCAAGCTAATGACTCCTGTACACTTCAAATCTTTATGCTAAGTTAACACAAAATGCTACCCATAGGAACCAAACCAGTGGATGTACAGAGGTGAAAATGGTATCAAACATCTTGTCTCAGTCTGGGTAAGTCGGGAAAAGGGTATTTTGCCCAAAACGGTGGAGCATTCCTTTAATAGCTTCAAGCAGTGTCAGTCTGTGAAACCTGCAATGAAGTCTCTCTCACCCTGTCCATATAGTCTAAATAAAGTCTTAGTGGGTTTTCCACCCTGACAAGTGTAAATGTCAAGGGGAAACATTGAATTCTTATAAATTTTGTAGATTTGTTTTGGCAAAATTGACAATCTAAAGACTGAATATTGGCACACACACCAAAAAAAAAAGCCCCCAGAAAACCCTGACAGACTCAGGGTAAAAAAATCAACAGCAGTATCAGCCTCCAAAAGCACATGTCGGTCTACTCAGTAGAGTACAGCATTTTATACCACAGTGCAGCTGAAGCAATTAAAAAAGTGAAGTGCTACTCTAGGAGTTGGTTTTGTATAGCCCTCAGCCTACTGTATCTGCACTCTGCAAAAGACATGTCAGGACTGTCATTGCTGTTGGTGAGTGAGCTTGTTAGTCTTGGGGCCTGCAGCTAAGGGTTAACAGCAGAACGACAACGGTCAGGCCGGGTTTGCAGGTCAAAAGCTGGGGTCGCTCAGGAAGCCATGGCACTAATGGGATACTCAGCTAAGTTTGCGCTAACATACACTCGCACAAGCTGACACACACATATCCCCTCTATCGATCGGATGCCATGGATTTTTTTGTGCCTCGGCTTTCACCGATTTGAACAGACCTGAATCCAAACCGCAGCGCGCATCTCCCTGCAATATATAATATGAAGACATAAACACACCGCATTATCCAGCTATCCTGTCTGTGCAGCCCGCTGAGGAGGGGGTGGTGACCTTTAGCATGCAGTCATCCTGCACCTCTGCTCACCCACATCTTTAACCACCAACCTGTAGACCCTGATCCCCCCGCGGCGGACCCCGGCAGAGGTTACACAGAGACAGAGGGCAAGGAAGGGCGGGGGGACACAGAGATGGATGGAGAGAAAGGTGGATAGAGAGCGCAATGGTGAGAAGGTGGGATGCCCGTAAAGGTCACATTTGCCTGTCCCCCACCGTGACTTCATCCCTCCTGCCTCTCTCATTAGTACTGGATGGTGCACAGAGCAGAGGGAGGGGAAGGTAAACAACTTGCCTTTAAGAATACACTGATCCTCTAACTCAACTACCCAACAGAGGCTCTTTATGCCGTGCCTCAGCCTGACAGAGCAGCATATGTTGTTTGCATGCTAAATTAGGAAGATCTTGTGAATTTTTAAGATGGATACAGTCTGCTATGTAACTGCCGTCGGTAGCAAATCTGCAGCAACAGCAGATTACACCAACTGTTTTTGGCATTGGGAAGTTGGGTCAGACTGGATTATCCGTTTGTTGATGTATCATGCTGATTTTGGACTTTTGTTGTTTATTTTCGTTTTATTTATTTGGATGTCTGACCAGAGAAATCATTCCAGCGCAACGTGGGAGGATTTTGCTCAAAATATTCACGGGTGTCATTCTGTAAAATTTGCAATTAAAGCTGCCTCATCCTGCCTTAAGGAGCTGCTAACCAACCTAAAAGAATTTCATTTTTATTGCTTTCAGTGGCAAGTTTTAGGATCCCATAATGGTCAAAACTCTGTTTCAGAGGCTTTTCCAACCTGACAAGAATATAATTCTGGGAGAAAACTGGATCCATACCATTAATTGGATTTTTTAGTATGCAAATTCTTACATCTAAAGATATTTATTATTTCCACAAATTCATAAAATTTCAGTGTCACTATGCACTGGCTTTTGAAAAACCCATATCGAACCTTACTAGGAGCATCAGCTTTCCGGCTTGCTGCTCTTTTGGTCCCTTGTTTTGTGTCAAGGCACATTTTGAGCGGTGATCTTTACTCATAACGACTTTGGAACAAGGTTCTAATTACATTTCAGACACATCCTACAGCAGCCTGATTTTCCATTACGACGGCACTGTATCTGTATCAATAACCGATTGGGCACGGCTCTGTGAGCATAAGCAGGTGGTTTCACAGCAGACCTGCCATGCTGGCTGGGCCAAACCTGTCCAGGGACACATTACGGAATGAAATAGCTTGATGGTGCCTGAGGGATTAAGTAGGCAATGCGGAGCCAGAGTGAGCAGACAATAGAAACTCAGGTTAATAACACTTAACCGATTAGAGATCGCCAAGGGACTTAAAGAGGTAGGGGTGTGTGCAGTGGTGTAACGAGACAGCGGCGTGATGAAGAGAAGAATGAGGGAGGCAACCTGAAAAGATGGTTGTTTTTTTTAGACCTTCAACGGTCTCAACAGAACTGAACTGACTTGGTTAATTTCTGTGCTGTTTTTTGATGGGAACTGATCATTTTGCCACTGACAGATTTATATATGTGTGTTAAGATATTAGCGATATTAGATTTTAGCAACCATAGTATCTGGATGTCCTGGTGCTCACATCTTATTTGCACATTAGCTAATGTACTAGAATCCAGCATGAGTAGCTGCTAGTAGTCACATCAGTTGCTTTGCTAAGTTAGCCTGCTGGCTAGTTAGCTAGCTAACATTGACAATAAAAAATGAACAAAACAACAACAAAAACTGTTGTGCTTAATGCTGTAATTAGCTTTTACTGACCCAACACTTATTTTTCTGCAGCGCAGTATTACAGGAAACAGTTTATTCCTAATTTTTGGCATTGATGAAGCCATCTGGGATGTTATTTAAATGATGTTAAAAGATGGTGTTGGTACAAGATTTGCTGTGGGAAATGATGTCACCATAAAAACAAGCCAATCAAAACAAGCCACAGTTGTTTTGTCACAACTGGGCCTCATCAAAAAATCAACCGAGCATGTGAAATCTGAAATTTGCATCAGCCCATGCTTTAGCATCCTTGTGGGGCAGCAGCCATTGATAATGCCAGGGAGGAGGGCGGGGCCACCAACACTACCAGACAATCAACAGCCAGTGGCTCATTAATAATGAATGAATGTCTCTAAAACGGCTTGCGGCTTGCTAGATACTAGGTACCAGAGGAGCCCTGCAAAACAAGATGCTTAAATTATTTACTTCCATTTTTTTTCATTTAAATGTCACAGATGTGTTTTAGAGAGAAGTACAAAATATAAAATTGCCAAAAAATGATGAAAATACCACCGCTTCAATGAAAAATTGGATATGACCTACACACACATTGGAGCATTGTCTCAGCTGTCTCTATTTCTTGCCTGGCTGCTTTATATAGACATCACTCGCATACAGCCAACTGTCCAATAGACCAGTATGATGGAGGAGGTTTGTGATGAAACTGTGAAGCCCCTATAGCACAGATGACTAATTAAGGCACACTGCCAAGTTTGGGGGTTTGATTCTAAGACTGAGAAAGAGGCAAGGGAGGAACCTGCAGATAGAGGGAAACAAAGAATTAATGAGAAAGAGAGAGGAGAGGCCCTCATTGCTTGCGTAATGTGTAATGTAGTAAAATACCTTGAGTTGCACCAGGTGTTGGTCAAAGCTGTGGTGCCAATGCCAACTCATTTGGCCGTTCCAATGAATGTTCACCCTTGCGCACAAACACACACTCTCTCACACACACAAACACCCTTGTGCATCCCAGTGTTCCTTGTATATGATCTAATTAGAGAAGGAGCAGAATGCTTACAGCGTTCACAGCTGATACTGGCCTCAGTGTAAGCCACAGGGCTGTACAGTATGGACCATGTCTTATCAAGCCGCTTCACTGACGATAATCTGGCTTAATGGCAAAACATGGTGCAGTTCCAATTTTCACTCCTCCAGCTCTGGCTTTCCTTTATGCAAGCAGTAGCAGGCTGCATGTCACGGTCTTTTCCTGCCTTTTTGTAGGCTGTAGTCGCATTCACACCGTGTAATGCTGAGAGTGGGAGTGGAGGTGATGGTGGTTCAGGGATGTGCAGGGAACTACCTGCTGATCCTTCTGGAGAGGCTAGGGATGTAATTGAACCAAACATCTGCAATGGTAGGTACAAACCTGCAAACCCTGAACGCAGGTGCTCCTCCAAAACAGAAAAAGAGTTAGTTACATTAAATCTTGTGTGTTGGTTAAAAGTAATAATTAAAAAAAGATCATAATGTCACTGGTAAAGCAGCAAAGCACCAGTGACATAAAACTCCCACTCAGTTCCTGGAGCTGGTAAATAGATGAACATGATGAGCAAATGAATATATCTGGATTAATTCATATATTTTGGGTAATAGGGAGCCATCAGCCTTTGTCTCTTTCACTCCTTCACTCTCTCTTCCATTTCCGCTTGCTCTCTCTAGGTACGGCTGCATCATTTTGCCTCTCTGCAGATCCTGCTTTATGTGGTCAAGAGTGCACATGGATGCTGCATGCTAATATGTGCAGGCATCGAGGGTAAACATAGCTTAAATATACCGTGTGGGATGCTGTGCTGCTTCAGAATAGAACGCATATAGGCGCTTCCACTTGACATCCAGGCCATGTTATTCTGGGACAACAGAACAACTGCAAAACCGACATGCTGTGTACTGCAGTTTACTGCATACAATAAATCTCTGTGGCCGTAGCCAAACCAGCTCATAGATCATATGACTTATATCATCGCACAATAACGGCCTATCAATGCTCATGTATAATAAATGACACTGAGGGGATGAGAAAATCATGTAAATCGTATAAATGGAGAATAATTATGGCCAAAAAGGGCCTATTAAAGTTTTGAGCCACCGTATATCAAAGGTTTCATCTTTATGGCAGAAAATGCAACCTAGTCAGTCCTGTTTCCCACGCAGTATTTCAAAGCTGTGGTACACTGCGTAAAGTAAAACTCAATTTATTATGGAGGAAAATGTATAAAAAAAAAAGGCAGAACTAAGCAAACATCAAGGACCAGGGAGCATCCTTGTGATCTTCCTCTAAAGAAGGGGACTGTATATATTCTGCAAACTGCTGACGCCTCCCATGCACTTTATGCTGTACGGAGAGGGGCGTGTTGCACATGAAGTGCAGCAAAGAAGCAAAGCACAGAGGGGGATTACTTGCTTTTGGCTAATGTTGACAATTTGCCCATGTTAGCGTTTCTTTTTTGCCCGATTTTTCTGCATACGTGTGAAATAAATTCCTGTCACAGTGTGTAATGAGGGCTTCTTCCAGCTGTTCGCTTATCAAAGCAGTGGTTAGCCACTCTGTACCACTGCTCTAAAAACACAAAAGACACTGGTGAGGGATAAATCTGACAGCGACAGTGAAAACTGGGAAGAAAACAGCAACCTCCATCTTGTTGTGGCAGATTCAAGGTAAGATGCAGGAGAGGAGCGGGGAGGGGAACGTACGGCTTTCCGTCCTTCATTTGTCATTAGTGATACACTTCCGCTCGTTTTTTTTTTGGAGTTTCTCTGCAGCAGGAGATGACAGCACAACAATCTCCAGTTATTTCTGATCTCGGCAGACAAATGGGAACGGGAGCAACCCTCAAACTGAAGGCCACACTTTGTGGATGAGTGTGTTCCAGCTTTCATTTTCGCATGTGTCAGCCCCCCTGCATATTTTTTCATTGACTACCAGCTAAAGTAAATAATGTTTTTACATTCACTTTTTAACATTACACTCACCCCATCAGTTGCTCACCTTGCGTTTCCCTGCTGCAATTAAATTTCCATCTTTCACAAAGGTGGCAAACATTCTGTATGCAGTGGCCATCACGGCATTGTACATCAAACCTATAATATTGAAATATGCAGAAAGGCTAGGTGGAATGAAGCACTCCTTTATGTAAATACATAATATGCAACAGTTTAGTGTGGAAAGTGCTGCCATTTCAGAGCATTTACAGGTACGAGGGAAAAACTGCTTGTCAACTAAAAGGGCTTCTCTCTCTCCCGTGCTTATTGTACACTACAAGACGACCGAGCTGCTTCTTTCATCTGAAGACCAACCTCTCAGAATCTCAAATTAGTTCTCATCACAGCATTGCAAAAAACCAAAAAAACCAAAAACACACACAGAGAAATAGACAGGGAGATAGAAACAGAGACACAGTGAGGGTGTCATTATGGGAAAGAAATGGAGTTGTGGGTACTGTTCGTTCGGGTGTAGGCTGGCCAAGGACGGGAGCTGAAGCAGGACAGGACTATAGATTTCAGCGCGGCGCGAGTCAACCCTGCCGTCATTAGCAGTGGGAGCACGTCCACCCCGAGGCCCCTCGCTCTTTCCCTGACCTCGTCCTTCACCTCCCCGGCCCAGAGATGGAGAGCTGGCGGGCTCACACACATAAAGGTCTGCCGGTTTTCACTCACACTCAGACATATAGTTACATACAGACACACATCAGGGAGTGGGTATTAAATTCAGCTCTGAAGCACCTTGTGATGGGAGCGGGTTCAGCTCTCCTAGACGGACAAAAGATCCTCAGCGATCGATCGCTGGCCCGCTGCATCCTCCACTGCAAGTGTTGCATCACACAAAAAACAGACGTCTGGGACCCATCTACACCTCTGTTTCATCTCGCACCACGCTGAGATGACTCCGCGCTGTCCTCACGTAAACTTCTCGCTCTGCCATCTGTCGTTTTTGCCACTGTTAACCAGGGCTCTCACTGAGGCCCTGATGTAAAACTTCCAAGACCTTTGCATGGCTAAGTCAGAATGCTTTCAAGAAACTGAAAACAAAATTCGTCAGGGTTGTCCTGATCAACATTTTTCATCCCCAATCCCGATCCGAGTCGAAATTTAGCCCCAGTCTGATCTATGTAATACAGCTGCACAATATAAATGCATTAATGTGAGCAAAACCAGCCCAGTATAGGCAGGTTAAGCTTATAAAACAGCTACTCTTCAAGAAAAACAACCTACATCATGGCTCTTTCCTTTATTGAACACCATTAAGAACATAAATAGCTTACTTAAAATATGACCCTTTATGTGTTGTATGAGGCTTTGTTCTCCCTGCTTCTAGAAATGCTTGCATTGCAAACACTGCATGTAACTGTGGGGGTGCTTTCAGCTTGCAAAGTGAAATAATTCCACACGGCTGACATTTCAACAGCAAGCTTCTCTCCTCAATCACGCTGTTTACTGCCTAAAGTAGTGGAATGTGACGACGTGCAGCACTACGTCTTTGGAAGTTGATGTATATTGGGCAGACGGGGGTAATTTGATCGGGTATTTTGGAGCCATTTTAAAAATGCCTGGATCGGGCCCTGATACCATTCTTTGATTAAGGATGGGAATTGATAAGATTTGTTGATATCAATGCCATTATTGATTCTGCTTATTGGTCCAGTTCTTTATTGATCCCCTGATCAGTTGACAGTCCTGGAATCTAAGCCCATGTTGTATAGAAAGATGTTTCACCATGTTGGCACCCTTTCTTGAACTGATTTATAGACATACACCAAGCACTGTTGTCATCTTTCTTCATGAAATGAAGTCAAGCCTTGGACGGTTTCTTCCTCTCCACCATGATTCTTTCTTGTTGCAAGTTTCCAGTAGCATAGACATGAGTTTGACGTCATTGTTTTGTAATGCGCAATGGTCAGAAAAACATGCCGGCATCGATAAAGGGAACTCCTAAGCTGGGAGGCAAACAAATTCAATAGACAGGCCAATTTGGAACCGGTTCTCAACTGGAACCGGTTCTCAATTCCCATCCCAATCTTTGATATTGGCTTGGGACATCCATAGTTGGAAATTCAAGCGCCTAAGCCCCCCAGAATTATGTAACATGATGTCATTGAACTGGACAAAGCACGCTCGTGTTTAGCAACCTGGCTCGTCTGTGATGTTTTATAAAGGACACCAAAGGGACAACAGAGGCAAAAGATCAAACATAGTCCAGCTTTCTCTGCATGGAGCATGCTTAGTGCAGATATAATGTCCAACTCAGGAAAGTCCTTACAGGGCTAAGCTGAAAACCTCCATCTAATGCAATGAAACAACTTGTAAAAGACATTCTGGTATATTTCTGAAAGATTCTGTAAAATTCCTTGGTATACCTTGGAGAATTGATCACATTCCCTGAATTTTCTGCTAAGAAGTTCCATGGAATTCCAGAACTTCCATGACCAAAGGGAGCCTGCCAAAACCCAGTGGCGAACCGTTGGGATTGTGCGGTGAGTGCAGTAAAAAGGTTATTCCCGGATGAAAGCGGCTGAATGATAATAGACCACGAGGCAGGCCCAGAGATGATTAATACCATTCTCCTTTCCCATTTGCTGTTCATTAACTCACTGTCTGCCATAATGGCCTGCGCTAAAATGGAAGGGGAGGGGAGAGGAGAGAAGTTCGGGTTCAGCGTCATTAGAAAGAACTGAGATGGAGAGAGAGAATAAGAGAAGGAGAGAGGGGAGGGGAAGAAAGGCGAGAGAGTGGAGAAATAAGGGCGCTGATTAGTGCAGCAGTTACCTACATCTTAATCAAGCACAGTATTGCTCTCTTGCCCTGAAGAGGCCACACAATGACAAAACACAGCCTCATTTAGCATGGCACTCTACTACTAAAAAGCTCTTTTGTAACTGCTAGTGGATTTCATTGTCTACACCACCTTCTTGAATAAATATTCAGGAGTTGACATGCAAAACAGAGCAATTTTTGATAGCAAAAAGCACTTTTTAAGGCCAGGAGAACGTGTCAAAACCCAGTCAGCGCACAGCCGGAAAAAGCTAGTCTCCAATTTTGAGATATCTCTCTTATTTTGCTCGTCACTAAGCAGAGAATGCCTGGAGGGAGCCGGTGAAGTCAGGTGGATGGGAATGAGAGAAAGGTAGATAACACCCGAGTGGATGTACATTCATAGAGGCGTAACACATAGCATTTCAGTTATAGTAAACCTCTGGCAGAGATAAAAGAATCAGGCATTATGAAGGCCTTTTTGCTTGTGCATTAAGGGTTGAAAAAGACGGACGAACAATTGGATTTGGAGAGCTGCTGCAATGTATTTCAATCTACGTCAGCGCTAACCTTATAAAGTAGGAAAATATTGAACAGATAGAGAAGGTGGAAAAAAATAACACCCAGGATTGGAAGGACAAGACAGAACACAAGACAGGAAGGAAAGAGAAAGACAAGAATGGAAGGATGAGTGAGGAGGAGGGAAAAAAAATGCCAGCATGTGAAAAGAAAGAGGCGTCCAGGAGAGTGAATCCCATGTATCGGTGCCATGAAACTAACAACCTTGAATCATTTTCCGCACATTCATACCATCCGAGACTCCTTAAAACCTTTAAACCTCAGCTGCTTGCACAATACAGCCAATGAAACATGCCTGTAAAGAAACCTGTAAAGGGAGCCGATCTCTGAAATCTCAATATATGCAATATACCAAAGAGCTGCGTGCCTAGGCTTGAGCCACTTTGATATTTCATATTGTAAATGGGAAAGTCATTATTTTTAGCAATACTGCACCGTTCATATTTAATACCCTTCCGGCATTGTGTCAGTCCCTTAAGTGCATCCCTACAGCTCCGATAACATTGCCAAATGCATCATTATGTCATCAGCATCGGTAAATGCCACACTATGGGACAGGAAGGGTTAGGTGGGGGTCTGGATGATAGGAGGGTGACCTTGAGGTGCTGCCCCGCTGTGAAAGGTCTACAATTATTTGCGTGTGTGGGCATCCACTGTGAGGGGACTTTGGATTTTTGTTCAATAATAAATATACGAGTATTTATTTTAATAGAAGGAAGGTACAGTGGAGAAACCACAGGGTGCAAAGAGGTGAGGTGATAATACAAAGGAAACTGGACACAGATTTCAACAGTGCCAACCTGTCTATAGCTATTACTGGACTTTCATACGGTATTGTTTGAAAAGCACACTCTTAAATCATACTAAACAGGTCTTATATACCTATGGCAAGAGGAAGGACCAGCAGCAACACATTAACAACACGTATTTAATTAAACTTTACAGAAATAGTTTTGAAAGCGTGCTTGAGGGGGATCCAGAGGGCCCCTAAAAGTGACAAGCAATTTTGTTTCATTATAATTGAATTCACCTAAAATGATCCTCATTAGAGAATGTGTTAAGAGTAACCGCTACAGTCATACATTTCGCTTTCAGCTGTATTATCTGCCAATATGGAGTTTAGAAAGTTCAATCCAGAATCACCACCAACACATTGAACAAAATCTTGGGGGTCCGTGAACGTGAAAACGTCGGAGTACCCCTTCTTTTACAACAAGCGCACAAGCAGCCGACATCATTGCCCACCGAGCTCGCTGTTTGCCGCGATGCCACCGCTGCTGCATCTGACAGATTCTCCACACGTGTGCAACGGCAGCGCCGGCGGAATGTCAGACTTGTTTCGACAAACAACAATGGAGTTAATGCAGAGTTTTTAACTGCAGGTGTGGATTTCAGCGGGAGATCAACTTGTTGCTGGTGCACAGCTGCAGCAAAAACCAGGTAACCCAGAAAGAAAGACTGCCAGGAGGTAGCAAAGCTTTCTTTCTGTGAAGCAATAAAATAAAAAGATCATCGCTCTGTGATGCCTCTAGGGATCTAGACTGGGTGTTGGCATATTCCTCTTTGGTAATGCCCACTATCTTACAGATACCGAGAGCAGGAATCAAACAAAAACAGGTGCCATTGGGTAAAAATGACACCCTATTATGCTGTGCTCCCTACTGAAAAACCAAACCCATAAACAGCGCTATCATTACTCCACCATCAGGGTCCTAGAATGCTCCGGAGGACTGAGTGAAATGACTGCTGAGAATAAGGGATTATGGGAGAGGGAGATGGAGAGGGAGAGAGAGAGAGGGAGTGTGTGAGTGCAGGAGAAGAGTGATGGAGCAGGTGGACTCCCATCCATCTTGCCCCTACGCATGGATATATATGAGCGGGGGCCTCGGGCTTGCCGTCAGCCACTGTGATGGATGAGAAATAAGTAGTGAAAAACCTGCATGTAGATTCAAATGACAACGATGCAGAACCATGCAAATGGGTCCTAAAATAAGAGCGGACACAGCCAACAAGCATGGTGAATCTTCAGCACTGTGCACAGCTAGCCTGGTTCTGAGGGTGTTTACCTTTTAGTCATTTAGCTACGTTTAGCTCACATTTGGAACGACTTACTGCCAAGGTTTTAGATTAGCTTGTTGATCAACTTATTAGAGCAGTAATTGTACACCAAAATCATTCATGTGTTCCCAGTAGATCATCCGGACCTGTGCCCTATGCTAACATTTTAGCATATGTAGTAATCTACTAGCATCATCCAAAGAAAGACACCGGCCTTTTAGTACTAAAATGTGTTTGTGGGTTTTAGAATATGAATATGAATAATATGATATGTAGGTTTATGTACTTGAAATGAAATACTATTAACTCAGTATGGCTGATGTGTTCAGATTTACTTTTGAAACTACTTCAAGAGAGCAACCACATTTTCATTAGCACTGCTATGATTTTTAACTGTACACAGTCTGCCATTCCCCGCTACCTTTATTTCCTATGGAAAAAGGAAATATAGTCCCTTGTGGTTCAGGATAGAATGACATTAATTTATCATATAATAGAGATACCAGGTGTGATTAGCCTTATACAGGCAAATATCATGTGTATTGGGTACTGAATTGTGTGAAATGTGTGGAATTTTGTACAGCACATGTAACTGGAGCACTTCTGAAGCACATCATGGATGTGCTTCAGATGTGCTTCATGGATGTGTGAAGTGAAAGAATCTTTTTTCTATTATCAAGTAGTGTGCATTTTTTACGTGTGATCCTTTGAATTATTTACCATATGTGATCTAATTTTTAACAGTCTAATACACAAAACGTATTATATACCATTTCGCATTAGAGCTGCTAAAAGTTCTCATTTTCTTACTATTTGAGGACGTGCTAGTGTGGCCTACTCCCAAAAACCTATAAATGGCCAACAGAAACCATAGGATCAAAGCTGAGGCCTTTCACTTGCGAGTAGCAGTTTTTCTAACCACTAGGCTACATTGCTGTCCAGGAGCAAGTTTGATGCATTAACCTGATGCCATTTCTATTCATTATATACACATATATAGACAGCTGCTATAGATAGCTGTATACGGTTTGCTGAAAATGTTGCGGCAGCTGTGGTATTCAAACCCACAACCCTGAAGAGACTGGGGTAGATGTTGAAAATGTCTCAGAGCGAGGCAAGGTTTCTTGGTTGCTTTTCCTGGTGGTCATGACATGGTTTTAAGATATATACCACCTTTTATGTCATGAATGACTTTGGCACCAAGCTTCATATAAAAAAACTTAAATCCTTACATGTGGTGGATTGCACCCTGAGGTCCTCAGTTTGTTTCTTATTGGCTGTTCCAAAGTCTAATTGAAAAGGAAAAGGTTCCTATTGGCTGTTCCAAAGTCTTGGCTAAAAACAAGAAAAGCTCCAGGTTGCTAAATCTGAATTATCTTTTATATAACCCTTGAAATCATTTTTATAGACTTGCTTTTATGTAATGATCTTTGAATTGCTTCTGACTTTCTTTTCAGAGTTCTTGCCTTACTTTTATTGTTAATACAGTTGATTTTATCTGTTTTGCTACTGTACTCCCTATAGCAAGCACTAAAGATCATTATTACTATTGTGTTGGGATATGTTTCTCCATAAATCAGCACACGGCAATGCATGGGACCTTGAACTGTTTACAGTATATGTGCTTGTTTTCATCACAGACTGTTCTCCTAGCCCTGTCTGTTCTGCCAGAGACTCGGTCCCCTTGTAAGCCTGCAGAGCTGTGTAGATGGATTGATGTCTACAGTGCAGGAATATACGCCCCTGTTCCTTCTTTCATCTCATCTGCCAGTCTGTCAGCGAGCTGTCTGCTCTGTCGCAGCTGCCAGCTCCATCGATGCCCCCCCCCTCCCTCCAGAATGATGTTACTGCTGTACCCACGGTGCATATGTGTGTGTGTGTTCATGAGAGACTGCTGGTGTGACAGACCTGCCAGTAACTGCACTCTAATTACTGGTTTGCATGTCCAAGTTCCGGGAAGTCTAGTAACCTTGTTAGGTTAAATAATCCGTCTTCATCAGCAACAAAGACTTGCAGACAGTCCCAACGGGCGCTGGCTTGACTTCATCAATTACACTAGCCTGGTTTGTTTAAATCAGACCCATATATCTCTTACGGGTTTTATGAGACATCAGATACCAGCCAGTCATTATCGTCCACCTCTGATATGATGAAAATGAAGTTACATATTTGTTGTCTAATTGCTCTGCACTACCCTCGTTGTCTATGGGAAGCCCTTATCCAGATTCTAATGTGATATTTGGACTGGATTCCTAACAAGTATGCCAGAATATATTAATATTATCTTAAAATTGATTTGTAGCAGCCTATGGTCTAAATTATTTCAGAGGCTTTTCCACCCAGACAAGCCTTGTAATTCTTGAAAATGGTTACCGTGATGAAAATACTGACTATCTGCTATTGGCACTTTCAATCTAAGAACGTTAGCATCAGCATCAGGCTTCAAAAACCCATATCGGCCGTGGCCTAAACCCATAAGATAGAAGACTACTGAACTTATTCCCTGGAGATGTCATTACCAGCACTTTGAAAGGGTATCCATCAATGGAGGGAACAGAGGGAGAAGTTTTCAAACAAGTCTGACAGAGCCGAACAAGCAAGATGGAACAGCTACATGGGACAGAATCCAACCGAGCTCACAGGAGACATAATGACTCACTTTGATTTTGTAACATTGGAAAATCATAGATCCTATGTGGATTACTAAAGATAGAATCTTCTCCCTATAGCAATTGCATAATCACAATAAAAACTTGTCTTTATTTTCTACTTCAGTTCTTACAGGATTAGGACACTGCTTTTTTTTCTTTTTTTTTTCCTTTCATCAACCCTGTGACTGAGAGCGATTTGAAAAGGCAAGATGGAGGCGGCCTTGTGCCTCAGTCATCAGCTCATGCCGCGCAGTGGCAGAGCCCTCCCTCGGCCCGGGAAGCTGTGGTGTGAAACTGCACGACGGCAGTGGTAAAACTACTCACCCTGACCCACTTCTCTGTGAATCACGCCGCCATATGCTACAGCGCCGCACACACACACACACACACACACACACCCTATACATACACACACCGCTTTGTCTCTCCCAAACAAAGACCCCAAATACCCCCCTTAACTCCAACAGCTTCGAGATGCAAGTAAAGCATTAAACTCATTAAACTGGTTATACAATGACTCACAGTATGAATAATAATGAAGTGTTAAAACAAATAGAACTGCCTGTAAAGCTTTATTTAACAAACAGGCTAGATGATATGCAGCCATAAACAGAGTTCTTTTTTTTTTTTTTTTTAAATAACAACCTTGAACAACCATAGCTATATATAATTCTAAACAGCAGAAAAATCCCCACCCTAAACTCACTGTATGCTTGTATAAATGGCCCGTCTCTGTACATCAAACTGACTGTAAAAAAAAAAAGATATAAAAAGATATTTCCATGAAATTTAGTGGACAGATAACCCTTGAATTGAGGAGCAATTGATTCAATTTTGGTGGTGATTTGAATCTTGGATTTCTGCTATTGAACGTATAGCTTTTTTTTCTTTTTTAGCAATTATTATAAGAGCTGAAGACTTCTAAAATCTGAAGGTATGCTTTCAGGGTTACAAAATCAATCGTTTAAGTGATCAGTGTTGTCTCTGGGTATAACAGAAAGTTGGAGATCTGTTCGGCGTTGGTGG
This sequence comes from Neoniphon sammara, assembly GCA_900302535.1. Classification (NCBI taxonomy): domain Eukaryota; kingdom Metazoa; phylum Chordata; class Actinopteri; order Holocentriformes; family Holocentridae; genus Neoniphon; species Neoniphon sammara. The sequence continues at coordinate 2,771 of OMKZ01020843.1, read as the reverse complement.
AGGTTTGCACTCTCCAGGTGGCTCTGGTTTTGAAATTCAATCTGTTGCAGGCAGCGCTGGATGACTTGGATCTTGAATTCAAAACGAAATTTTAACAAAAATAAATAAATAAATAAATAAAAAAGACATTTTGAGTTTGTTTCTGTTTCTATCCGTTTATGTTCAGAAAAAAAAAAATCATTGCCTCACAGTAGTCAAGATTTCCTTCAAAGTTTTGAATTGGCTGTGTTCAAACTCAAGCAAATGTAAATAATAGTGAAAACACCTTTTCATAAAAGGTATCTTTTGGCATTTATGAGGTGGTTCACAGTAGAAGAAGACAGGAAAATCCTCTTCTTCTGTCTTCTCTCTCCTCTTTCCTCTCCCTCTCTGTTCTGCAGTTTGTAATTGAGATTCAGGCCCACAGATGGATATGCCATGGATGGCGGCTCTGACATCGGTGTTACACGTCCAGCTATCTGTGGAACTGGAGACATGAGAAGAATCCCTGGGCTTCAAGGCCCCCGCATCGCTGAAGCAATTAGAGCAATCGCCCGCTCTGAGAAGTGAGAACGGCGCTTCAGTCAGACGCTGGTAATTGCAGTTTTCATGCGCCGGCCCGCTCCCTTTTGTAATGCTGTGACAACCTCGCAGGTTCAGCCAACCCAAACTTGTGTCTAATTAATTTGAATCGGCAATTTGCATAATTTAATATTTACGTTATCATAATGCAACCCTCCCCCTTCCATCCTTCTGCAATAGACATCTGCTTGTGTTTGCAGAGGCTCATATTTGTCAGGGCATTGACTCTTACGTGTATATCAACAAACATTTGTACATGACAGGTGTTTGAATGTAACCCTGTCCCATACAAAAACCTGCCAAACGTTCTCCAGATTCCGTGTCATGTTTGCACAGTGTACACATATGAAGCCACAGAAGTTGCACTGCAAATATTTAAAGGGATTTTTCATGAAAATGTTTTCCTGTCATGATTGGGTGTAGAAAACATCATTAAACTGTGAGAATCTGAAGTCCTCTCTATGCAGACAGAGGTCTATAAGTTCATTTCTCCTCATTTAAAAGCTACTTTCACAGCTAAGAGTAGAGCGATCCAATCAGAACACACCTCAGTTTTTATTCCCCCCGCCCCCGTTTGATTGACACTTCAGCTGCACCTGTTATCCTCCACTAGCCTCAACAAACAGCAGTATATATATGCACACATTTTTTTTCACTTTAACACAATATTGTTACCCTACAAGAGGAACTTTTTCTACACAGATAACCGCGATGCTGTTTTGCTCATGATAACAATGGCGGTCACTGAAAGACATCTGGACGCATGGCGGCATTACAACTGCAAAAACTCCACCAACAGCAGAGCACAGGTCGCAGTGCGGTCCCCTCCACGAATTGGAACCCAAAAAATATTATCTATGGACGCAGAGCCACATCTTTGGATGCCCCCAGCAATCTGCAAACATCTGCGGTGAGCCGACCTGGAAAAGACCCAACATCACCAGCAGAACCAGTACTGGCCTGTGGACAACTTCACAGACAGGTACACACTGAGGGTGATATCAAACACCTGGTATCAAACACAGGATATTAAAGCCTCATGCAGGGAGAGCTTTACTGACTGGTTGGCTGGCTCTCGGACTGATATCTGATTGGTTGGCTCGCTGGCTGGCTGCGCAAACTGGAGACCGCAGCTCCCTCCAGAGCGGAACTACAGCTGCCATCCAAGTGCCAGGCGTTTGTTGTTCTACCTAACACTCCCTGTAATTAGGCAGATTCAGGGCTGCCAGTGCTCTACACGCAAGATTCAACACACACACACACACACACACACACACATGCACGCCTGCATGTCAACTTGCCAGAGAGTTTCACTCCCTGCTTGTCATTCCTTGTCACATCTCCCCATCTGGATGTGCCGGCCTTCTGCAGGACAGGAAGGTGTTCTTCATCAGTAGTGGTGAACAAAAAACAAACAAACAAACAAACAAAAAAAAGGCCCAAGCAAGGCAGGAGAAGAAAATTCGCCCGGTGTTGAGGAGGGTGTCACAGATTTGTCACACAGGCGTTTGGAGCTTGTTTAGCAACATAAATATGATTAAAAGCGCTAAAATCTCCTGCTTCGCTGCCCTCCGAGTTTTCATTTAACGGTGCATCATGACTAAATATCCTCTTTATGGAATATTCCACCTGGCACTGACGTTGTTGATCACAATGGTCTCACTGCTCATTGCTCTAGATGCATCTGACTTCAAAGCGCGAGAACAAAAGCAGGAGAGAGCCCCGTGTCCCAAATGTGAGGAACACTGCCGATTTCACAGCGCTAATAGACTCCCGTGCATTTGTTTGAAAAATAAACCGGCGAAGGACAAAAAGAGGCCTAATCCTGTTTCATAAGCACTATTCATAAACTTGCAAGAAAAAGAAAAAAAAAAATCCTCGACTTCGTGGTGTTTTTCACCACCCCAGCCCCAAAGAGATTGAATCCATTAAAATCTCTTCAAGTAATTGCAGCTCATCTATGGCAGAGTAAATATTCAATTAATGGGGACATTTTAATAACTGTGATTCCTTCAATCCGCTGTGCATAACCTTGATGCATGTCTCCCCCTTCATTAATTAATATTTCTCTTTGGAGGTCAATTTAATTTCCTTTAACTATTCATTAGCCAGCCATACAGGCCTGCACAAAAACCCATTAAAAGGCTAGTTCATCTCGCTCTGCATCCCTTCTTGCTTCACTCTGTCCCTTTCTCTTCATTCGTCCTCCT